>JZKD02S1285725.1:0-12981 GCA_000966675.3 Picea glauca | reverse complement strand
AGTGCATGAATTACATGCTACAACCATTAGCATGTACAGGACTGAGATTAAGGATAGAATTTTGGAAGCTGCAAATGTTGATTTGCAGTACAGAGGTCTGATAGCAAAGCTACAATAGCGTGAGAGACCACAGATCTAGGGAAGTTACACCTTGGGAACTTATGGCTTTATTTTGTGTAAAAAAAGAGTGTATGTACCCAATGTCCGAGAATTGAAGCTGACAATTCTAAAAGAAATGAATAACGTGGCTTATGCTGGACATCTTGGATATCAAAAGACTATGGCAGCAATCAAAAGCCATTATTTTTGGACGAGTATGAAGAAAGAAATCATTGAATACATTGCCAGATGTATGGAGTGCCAGAAGGTTAAGGCTGAGCATAGGCACCCAACAGGGTTGTTGTAGCCTTTACCCATTCCTGAATGGAAATGAAACGTGGTAACAATGGATTTTATCACTAGACTACCTAGAACAAGCAAGCATCATGATTCAATCATGGTGGTGGTGGAAAAGCTTACTAAAGTTGCCCATTTTATTCCACTGAAAACCACCCACAGGGCAGCTGATGTTGATGATATCTTTTTAAAAGAAGTTGCACGCTTGCATGGAATTCCTAAGACAATTGTGTTTGATAGGGACCCGAAATTCACCTCAAATTTCTAGAAAGGACTATTCAAGGGATTCAGAATGAATCTGAACTTTAGTACAACATATCATCCTGAGTCTGATGGTCTAACATAAAGGGTGAATAGATTAATAGAAGACACACTGAGAATCTATGTGATGGATAAACCATCAAGGTGGGAAGACTACCCGCATTTAGTAGAATTCGCCTACAATAATGGGTATCATACATCATTGAAGATGAGCCCATTCGAAGCACTTTATGGAAGAAAGTTCAACACACCACTAAGCTGGGATAATCTAGCTGACAAAGCAGTAATTGGGCCTGAGCTACTCAAAGAGATGGAAGATCAAATGATAAAAATTAAACAGAATCTAAAAGTTGCCCAAGATAGGCAGAAAAGTTATGCTGATAGTAACAAAACCCATAGAGAATTCAAAGTGAGTGACCATGTTTTCTTGAAAGTGAAGACTAACAGGAGTTCCCTGAAGTTGTGAAGTTGCGCCAAATTGGCAACAAGATTTTTTGGGACATTTGAGATCCTGGAAAGGATTGGGCCAATTGCATACATGCTTGCATTACCTGCATCTATGACTGTACATAATGTGTTTCATGTTTCACTACTTAAGAAATATGTACCTGATGCTAATCATGTTATCGATTGGAATGTGATTCAGGTGGAACCAAAGGGTGTCCTGCAAGTGCATCCTGTGCACATATTGGACAGGAAAAGAAAATAGCTCCAAAATTGAGCTATAGAGCTTGTAAAGGTCCAGTGGACCTGGTACGGTCCTAAGGACGTGACATGGGAGAATGTAGATGTTATGCGGGCAGCGTACCCACATCTTTTTGAAAATTTTTGAAAATCTTGCAGATGTTGTGTAAAGTTGCATTGAGGATAGTGCAAAAATAAGGGAGGGGGATTGTATTGTCCCTAAGGCCGAGCCCAATTGTAAATCTGATGTATGAAATGAATTGTAAATGTGTGTTATAGGCTGGTGAGCCAAGTTTGTATAAGCCGATGGGCTTATGTGATTGTTAGGCTAGAGAGCCTAAGGGTTAGAGGCCAAGGGACTGATTTTATACTTGTATGTATGTAGAACATTTAATAAAATTGTAAACACAACCAGGTGCAGATCGACCACGATGAATGAGTGAAGGGGGACTGAGCTTCCACAAAGAAGGAAAGGGATTAGGGGATGGAAGGTGGGAAAAGGGGCTAAGTGTTTAGCCTAGGGGGATTAAGCCTGGGAATAATATTTTACTATTATTCCAAAAGAACATGTGCCATTTATATTTTATCCTAAGTTCCTAACCAGGAGGAAGGTGATGCGTGCTCGGTAAATGCATTCAGTTTCCAGGGCGACAAGTGTTAGCCCCGACCCATGCGAATAAAACGGCCAAGATGAGCCGTGAGAGGGCTCCTCGCCCATTTCCATCGAGACTGCCTAAGCGTGTGCGGGCTCTGAGAAATATGACCGACTCAAGATCTGCAGAGAACCCTCGTGCTTCCTTGTGAACCGAAAAGCCTATGTTTGGCTCTGAAAATCGGTGTATACCCTCTGTTCTGAAAGCCGAGAAGCCTGTGTTTATTTTTGAAGAGGCCTGGTTTACCCTCTGCATTTTGAGCCGTGGAACTCGTGTCATTCCTTGTGTGGTTTGTTTGTCACACGTTCCCGAGAACCAACCCTGTGAGACATTGCACCATTGCTAAGCCTGTTTGGGAAGCCCGTGTTTGCTTTTCCGGTTGGCTGTGGTGGCCATGTAGAGCTAGACTACGCATGTCTTGTTGGCCAGTGGAAGTTGTGAGTGAACCTATGTATGACCTCTTTCCAGGTGAGGGAGGTGACTATTGTTGGAAGAGGTAGGTTGTCAGGCCTGTGGGCAATTCTCTCAAGGTGAGAGAGTTTGTTGGGAAGCGGTTTCTTCCAGAGAGTCCAGCACTAGCTTCGGGCTCTGAGACTTCCTGATCTAGCCTGTTGCCGAGACCCAGAGAGGGAGGTTAGCACCGATGGAATGTTCTTGTGAAGGTGTATACTCTCGGGTGAAACAGGCATGTGGGGAATGAGAGTCTGGTAGTAGTGGGCGTAAGATGGCATCTTGGGAAGAATCGTTCCAGATTTCTGTGTTGTTTTCCCTATAACCTCAGCCTAGCCCAGGATTCCTTGCCTTGGGGTGGAGCTTAGTCCCAACTCGGGGGTGACCCACTGCTGAGATAATGAGCAGTGCAGTCTAAGGCTGGGAGGTTCATGGAAGGCCTNCACTGCTTAAGAAATATGTACCTGATGCTAATCATGTTATCGATTGGAATGTGATTCAGGTGGAACCAGAGGGTGTCCTGCAAGTGCATCCTGTGCACATATTGGACAGGAAAAGAAAATAGCTCCAAAATTGAGCTATAGAGCTTGTAAAGGTCCAGTGGACCTGGTACGGTCCTGAGGACATGACATGGGAGAATGTAGATGTTATGCAGGCAGCGTACCTGCATCGTTTTGAAATTTTTTGAAAATCTTGCAGATGTTGTGTAAAGTTGCATTGAGGATAGTGCAAAAATAAGGGAGGGGGATTGTATTGTCCCCAAGGCCGAGCCCAGTTGTAAATATGATGTATGAAATGAATTGTAAATGTGTGTTATAGGCTGGTGAGCCAAGTTTGTATAAGCCGATGGGCTTATGTGATTGTTAGGCTAGAGAGCCTAAGGGTTGGAGGCCAAGGGACTGATTTTGTACTTGTATGTATGTAGAACATTTAATAAAATTGTAAACACAACCAGGTGCATACCGACCACGATGAATGAGTGAAGGGGGACTGAGCTTCCACAAAGAAGGAAAGGGATTAGGGGATGGAAGGTGGGAAAAGGGGCTAAGTGTTTAGCCTAGGGGGATTAAGCCTGGGAATACTATTTTATTATTATTCCAAAAGAACATGTGCCATTTATATTTTATCCTAAGTTCCTAACCATGAGGAAGGTGATGCGTGCTCGGTAAATGCATGCAGTTTCCAGGGAGACAAGTGTTAGCCCCGACCCATGCGAATAAAACGGCCAAGATGAGCCGTGAGAGGGCTCCTCACCCATTTCCATCGATACTGCCTAAGCGTGTGCGGGATCTGAGCAATATGATCGACTCAAGATCTGCAGAGAACCCTCGTGCTTCCTTGTGAACCGAAAATCCTATGTTTGGCTCTGAAAATCTGTGTATACCCTCTGTTCTGAAAGCTGAGAAGCCTGTGTTTATTTTTGAAGAGGCCAGGTTCACCCTCTGCATTTTGAGCCGTGGAACTCGTGTCATTCCTTGTGTGGTTTGTTTGTCACACGTTCCTGAGAACCAACCCTGTGAGACATTGCACCATTGCTAAGCCTGTTTAGGAAGCCCGTGTTTGCTTTTCCGGTTGGCTGTGGTGGCCATGTAGAGCTAGAATACGCATGTCTTGTTGGCCAGTGCAAGTTGTGAGTGAACCTATGTATGACCTCTTTCCAGGTGAGGGAGGTGACTATTGTTGGAAGAGGTAGGTTGTCAGGCCTGTGGGAAATTCTCTCAATGTGAGAGAGTTTGTTGGGAAGCGATTTTTTCTAGAGAGTCTAGCACTAGCTTCGGGCTCTGAGACTTCCTGATCTAGCCTGTTGCCGAGACCCAGAGAGGGAGGTTAGCACCGATGGAATGTTCTTGTGAAGGTGTATACTCTCGGGCGAAACAAGCATGTGGGGAATGAGAGTCTGGTAGTAGTGGGCATAAGATGGAATCTTGGGAAGAATCGTTCTAGATTTCTGTGTTTTTTTCCCTATAACCTTAGCCTAGCCCAGGATTCCTTGCCTTGGGGTGGAGCTTAGTCCCAACTCGGGGGTGACCCACTGCTGAGCTAATGAGCAGTGCGGTCTAAGGCTGGGAGGTTCATGGAAGGCCTACACTTGGTTGGTGGAACTGCCACTATTTCAAAGATAAGTACCTGATTATGCTTTAATCATGTTTTGCATGACTGTGTTGCTTATGTTATCATGAATTCTGCTATGTATATGAACTAATATTAAATAGTATTGATTGTTGATCATGGCAATAATTCGTATGAATACTCTGTGTTGAATGTGTTTAACTTGTTTTAAATGCATGTGATTAATTATTAGTGAGAATGTTGTTATTCCGCGTAGTAACACCTACAGAGTAGTGAGTGAAAGGGGTGTTACATTTTCAGACTCGTTAAAATTGAAAATATTGTCGAGAAATCTTGTTTCCCTTCATGCTCATCAAACTCAAATTTGAAGGCACATTTGTCTGGCGGTAGTTTACCCCTTTTTTGGTCCAGATGATTAATTTATGAATAAAGGTATGCCCTAGGATCTTTGTTTCTCTAGGAGAGTATTCTCTGGCGTAAGCTTAACCTTTTTTTGGGCCCGAGGGACTAAATTTTTGAAAAAGGACCATTCTCCTTGGTTTTGGTTTATCTCTTTTTCGAGCCTTGGAGATTACTTACAAAAAATGAACCCCCTCAAAGTCCATAGTTAGGACATTTTCAGACTCCCTAAATATGAAAATATCATCGAGTGACCTTATTCCTTTCACACTTGTTAATTGGTCTAGAAGGAATATATATTTGGCANTTTCTCTAGGAGAGTATTCTCTGGCGTAAGCTTAACCTTTTTTTGGGCCCGAGGGACTAAATTTTTGAAAAAGGACCATTCTCCTTGGTTTTGGTTTATCTCTTTTTCGAGCCTTTGAGATTACTTACAAAAAATGAACCCCCTCAAAGTCCATAGTTAGGACATTTTCAGACTCCCTTATTATGAAAATATCATCGAGTTTCCTTATTCCTTTCACACTTGTTAATTGGTCTAGAAGGAATATATATTTGGCACAAGTTTAACCCTTTTTCCAACCAATAGATTATCTACGAAAAACGGTACACCTCGGGAGACATGTCTTGCCGGGAGAGTTCTCCTAAGTTATATTTTATACTTTTTTAGGCTAAGTAGACTAAATTTATAAAAAGTCTATGAGTCCATAATTAATCACTTTTCAGACTCGTTAAAATTGAAAAGATAGTCGAATGATCTTGTCTCAATCACAATCGTTAAAATGGTATTGAAGAGACGTCATTTCAGTATAAGTTTAACCCTTTTTCAAACTGACTAGACTAATTATGAAAAAGGAACACTCTGGAGTCTTCTTTTAGTGTTTTTCAGACTCTCTAAACGTGAAAAACCATTGATCTTACCTTCTCTAGGATCGTAAAAATTCACATGGAAGGAGTCTTGTTGTGTCATACTTAATCGCATCGCATCACATATATCATCCTTGCGTCTTTGTCCTAATGATGACTTTATGTTGGTATTAACTGAACCTTCAAAGGCATTCGTTAAATGAAATCCTTTTAGTACTCTTTTCCCTTGTGATATGATACCTTGACCCTTGGAGGAATTTTCCCGAGTGTCCTTATCCTGCACATGTATCCTTGCACTAAGCATCAATATGTTCCATGCACTTGGAAATAGTTTTCTTGTCGGTGACACTCATTCCTCCTTTGTAACGTAGCATTTTTTTATTCTTTTTCAAGATCGTTAACAATTTGAAAAAAACAAAAAAAATCAAATATTCCAAAAAGAGGAGACATGATATACATTATTTTCTTCGACAGCAAGATAGTCGCCCTTGGACAAAGCACATCCTTCTGTTTGTTCTCCAAGCATTGAGATCTAGTATAGCCTTAGGAAGTTGTTATCATTACATAGATTTGTGTCCTCCTCCATTTGGTTACTCTTCCAAACATATGGAGATTTTGTGGTGCCTCATGTATCATGAACTTATGTCAATATTACGCTGCTCGAGTCTCATCTTTTTGTCCAAGGGAATTTTTAATCAACCTTAGTCGACCATCCTGTGGTTTATCTCTTGACTCTCATGAGTCAACCATCTCGAGAGTCCATTCAAGTTCAGATTAAAAATCAATGAAGTTTTTCACCGAATGATCAAGATCCTCTAGTCTTTCCTTGACGACAGTTGGAAGACCTCAGGGTATTGAGTCTTACACTCCTATTGTACTCCTACATGAGCTTTTGAATATCTTGAAGTTGTTTCTCAAGCAATGAAGTCCTAATCTCCAGCCATAATAATTTATGCTTCTTGAAGATGCATATCATATTGTACTTGTATATCCTCAAATGATCTTGATATGTAGATCCGATGTGTATTGTCTGCGGATGCACTTTATATGGACACTTATATTTTGTCTAGTATTCATATGTGACATGGATTTGCAGTGTAATTGATTGATAACCATGCTTAGTTTATCCTAAGGATGTGTATCCCTGCCTCAGAGAGATTATTATTATTTTTTTAGAAGGCACGCTCCCGGACACTTGTCTTGGGCTCACTCAACTCCATGCCTTCCCACTTTCTAAATATATTGTAATGTATTTAGGCCATCAATTTCTCTTTTGACCTCAAACATTAGGGGACATATATTGTAGTCTAAAAATTCCTTACCTATGCATACAAGACAGTGTCCTTTCCACTTACATACTTTGTCAAAATACTGTTGAGGCTTCCTCTTAGAAAACTATTTTTTGGATAGTGTATGCACCTTGTTGCACTAATATCCCATGTATACACACATGTTGCATGTTATTTATCTAGCGTACATATACAAGTTGCATTCTAGTTAGCCCATGTTTACCTCCATAAGTTGCAAAAAAAATAAAATTGCAAGGAATTCTGCAGCGTTTACGGGCTATAGAGGGTTTCCTAACCATTTTATGCCTTGTAGCCCATCCCCAAACCGAATAACCATATTTTTCTCATTTAAAAAGAGGTCTTGGGGTGTCATTTGAGAAGACAAGCAAGAGAATAAGAAAACTCTACTAAAATCCATTCCCCTTCTTAGCCCAAGTTTTGCATCCTATTCTAAGTTTTGGCCTCATCCTTCCCTTCTAGTCCTTTCTCCTTATACAACCCTTCCTCCTTCCCTAGGTGATAAGTTGGTTGTGAGAAGCTAACGTGGGGTTGATGCACTTGGAGACACGATAGAGGATCCCAGACCTGGTTTGTGGAACGATTTTCAATGAAGGTTGTAATCCTTTTTATCTTAAAATTGAATAAAAGAGTTCATTCTGTTATCACATGCTAATTTGCATTAATTTTTCCCAAAGCATCTTTCCCTTGTGCTATCTTTTCACTCAGATTTTAAGACTTTTTCACCAGCTCTGTCAAGCTCCCATCACCTAAATCCTTCACTCAACTGATCATCCAAAATAGTCATGTCCTCCATGAGTAAAAAATTGGCAAATATACCAAACCTATACGTATCCTTAATGCTTATCTAAATCCATTAGTTCCATCACTTCATTCATTTTTACCCTTATTTTCATTGAAAATAAAAAATATTAATTTTATTAAGCATCCTTATCCTATCCACAAAGTTATGTGATAAGCCTCATATGCCCAAAGTCCTTAGAAAATAGAAAAAGGGTTTATTATTAAAAAAAATTTATATTAAAATATTTACATTAATATTTGATCCAATATTCAATTTATGGCATCACGTCAAATCATGGACATGAATATCAGTTTATAATATGGAAAATCCAAAGGGTGGATGGAGGGCGCACATACATATCGAGCATAGAATTAACATGGAGGCTAATTATGTGAAGGGGGGCCGATATATAAAATGGTGGTTTTTTGTTGGGGAAATGTGTCTTTATGTGGTGAATATCGGGGATAAAAGTGGTGTGGACTAAACCACTGCAGATCAAGCCCAATATAATAAATGCAACCTTTTATCATATGGTTTAGGTGCAACATTTTTCTAGGAGTGCGGTTCAAAAATGATTATGGAATTTCCAATATAAGAAATTCTTCCTCACGGTGAAATTGTTTTACAGAGGTAAAATTTAAATTTTATAAATTATATACATTATGAATTAAATGGGAAGATGCACGTGAAAGGAAGACTTGGATAATTTTTTATCCAAAGGTTTTACAAAAGTAAAAGAAGAAGATTANTGAGCAGTGCAGTCTAAGGCTGGGAGGTTCATGGAAGGCCTACACTTGGTTGGTGGAACTGCCACTGTTTCAAAGATAAGTACCTGATTATGCTTTAATCATGTTTTGCATGACTGTGTTGCTTATGTTATCATGAATTCTACTATGTATATGAACTAATATTAAATAGTATTGATTGTTGATCATGGCAGTAATTCATATGAATACTCTGTGTTGAATGTGTTTAACTTGTTTTAAAGGCATGTGATTAATTATTAGTGAGAATGTTGTTATTCCGCATAGTAACACCTACAGAGTAGTGAGTGAAAGGGGTGTTACATTTTCAGACTCTTTAAAATTGAAAATATTGTCGAGAAATCTTGTTTCCCTTCATGCTCATCAAACTCAAATTTGAAGGCACATTTGTCTGGCGGTAGTTTACCCCTTTTTTGGTCCAGATGATTAATTTATGAATAAAGGTATGCCCTAGGATCTTTGTTTCTCTAGGAGAGTATTCTCCGGCGTAAGCTTAACCTTTTTTTGGGCCCGAGGGACTAAATTTTTGAAAAAGGACCATTCTCCTTGGTTTTGGTTTATCTCTTTTTCGGGCCTTGGAGATTACTTACAAAAAATGAACCCCCTCAAAGTCCATAGTTAAGATATTTTCAGACTCCCTAAATATGAAAATATCATTGAGTGACCTTATTCCTTTCACACTTGTTAATTGGTCTAGAAGGAATATATATTTGGCACAAGTTTAACCCTTTTTCCAACCAATAGATTATCTACGAAAACGGTACACCTCGGGAGACATGTCTCGCCGGGAGAGTTCTCCTAAGTTATATTTTATACTTTTTTAGGCTAAGTAGACTAAATTTATAAAAATTCTATGAGTCCATAATTAATCACTTTTTAGACTCGTTAAAATTGAAAAGATAGTCGAATGATCTTGTCTCAATCACAATCGTTAAAATGGCATTGAAGAGACGTCATTTCAGTATAAGTTTAACCCTTTTTCAAACTGACTAGACTAATTATGAAAAAGGAACACTCTGGAGTCTTCTTTTAGTGTTTTTCAGACTCTCTAAATGTGAAAAACCATTGATCTTACCTTCTCTAGGATCGTAAAAATTCACATGGAAGGAGTCTTGTTGTGTCATACTTAATCGCATCGCATCACATATATCATCCTTGCGTCTTTGTCCTAATGATGACTTTATGTTGGTATTAACTGAACCTTCAAAGGCATTCGTTAAATGAAATCCTTTTAGTACTCTTTTCCCTTGTGATATGATACCTTGACCCTTGGAGGAATTTTCCCGAGTGTCCTTATCCTGCACATGTATCCTTGCACTAAGCATCAATATGTTCCATGCACTTGGAAATAGTTTTCTTGTCGGTGACACTCATTCCTCCTTTGTAACGTAGCATTTTTTTATTCTTTTTCAAGATCGTTAACAATTTGAAAAAAACAAAAAAAATCAAATATTCCAAAAAGAGGAGACATGATATACATTATTTTCTTCGACAGCAAGATAGTCGCCCTTGGACAAAGCACATCCTTCTGTTTGTTCTCCAAGCATTGAGATCTAGTATAGCCTTAGGAAGTTGTTATCATTACATAGATTTGTGTCCTCCTCCATTTGGTTACTCTTCCAAACATATGGAGATTTTGTGGTGCCTCATGTATCATGAACTTATGTCAATATTACGCTGCTCGAGTCTCATCTTTTTGTCCAAGGGAATTTTTAATCAACCTTAGTCGACCATCCTGTGGTTTATCTCTTGACTCTCATGAGTCAACCATCTCGAGAGTCCATTCAAGTTCAGATTAAAAATCAATGAAGTTTTTCACCGAATGATCAAGATCCTCTAGTCTTTCCTTGACGACAGTTGGAAGACCTCAGGGTATTGAGTCTTACACTCCTATTGTACTCCTACATGAGCTTTTGAATATCTTGAAGTTGTTTCTCAAGCAATGAAGTCCTAATCTCCAGCCATAATAATTTATGCTTCTTGAAGATGCATATCATATTGTACTTGTATATCCTCAAATGATCTTGATATGTAGATCCGATGTGTATTGTCTGCGGATGCACTTTATATGGACACTTATATTTTGTCTAGTATTCATATGTGACATGGATTTGCAGTGTAATTGATTGATAACCATGCTTAGTTTATCCTAAGGATGTGTATCCCTGCCTCAGAGAGATTATTATTATTTTTTTAGAAGGCACGCTCCCGGACACTTGTCTTGGGCTCACTCAACTCCATGCCTTCCCACTTTCTAAATATATTGTAATGTATTTAGGCCATCAATTTCTCTTTTGACCTCAAACATTAGGGGACATATATTGTAGTCTAAAAATTCCTTACCTATGCATACAAGACAGTGTCCTTTCCACTTACATACTTTGTCAAAATACTGTTGAGGCTTCCTCTTAGAAAACTATTTTTTGGATAGTGTATGCACCTTGTTGCACTAATATCCCATGTATACACACATGTTGCATGTTATTTATCTAGCGTACATATACAAGTTGCATTCTAGTTAGCCCATGTTTACCTCCATAAGTTGCAAAAAAAATAAAATTGCAAGGAATTCTGCAGCGTTTACGGGCTATAGAGGGTTTCCTAACCATTTTATGCCTTGTAGCCCATCCCCAAACCGAATAACCATATTTTTCTCATTTAAAAAGAGGTCTTGGGGTGTCATTTGAGAAGACAAGCAAGAGAATAAGAAAACTCTACTAAAATCCATTCCCCTTCTTAGCCCAAGTTTTGCATCCTATTCTAAGTTTTGGCCTCATCCTTCCCTTCTAGTCCTTTCTCCTTATACAACCCTTCCTCCTTCCCTAGGTGATAAGTTGGTTGTGAGAAGCTAACGTGGGGTTGATGCACTTGGAGACACGATAGAGGATCCCAGACCTGGTTTGTGGAACGATTTTCAATGAAGGTTGTAATCCTTTTTATCTTAAAATTGAATAAAAGAGTTCATTCTGTTATCACATGCTAATTTGCATTAATTTTTCCCAAAGCATCTTTCCCTTGTGCTATCTTTTCACTCAGATTTTAAGACTTTTTCACCAGCTCTGTCAAGCTCCCATCACCTAAATCCTTCACTCAACTGATCATCCAAAATAGTCATGTCCTCCATGAGTAAAAAATTGGCAAATATACCAAACCTATACGTATCCTTAATGCTTATCTAAATCCATTAGTTCCATCACTTCATTCATTTTTACCCTTATTTTCATTGAAAATAAAAAATATTAATTTTATTAAGCATCCTTATCCTATCCACAAAGTTATGTGATAAGCCTCATATGCCCAAAGTCCTTAGAAAATAGAAAAAGGGTTTATTATTAAAAAAAATTTATATTAAAATATTTACATTAATATTTGATCCAATATTCAATTTATGGCATCACGTCAAATCATGGACATGAATATCAGTTTATAATATGGAAAATCCAAAGGGTGGATGGAGGGCGCACATACATATCGAGCATAGAATTAACATGGAGGCTAATTATGTGAAGGGGGGCCGATATATAAAATGGTGGTTTTTTGTTGGGGAAATGTGTCTTTATGTGGTGAATATCGGGGATAAAAGTGGTGTGGACTAAACCACTGCAGATCAAGCCCAATATAATAAATGCAACCTTTTATCATATGGTTTAGGTGCAACATTTTTCTAGGAGTGCGGTTCAAAAATGATTATGGAATTTCCAATATAAGAAATTCTTCCTCACGGTGAAATTGTTTTACAGAGGTAAAATTTAAATTTTATAAATTATATACATTATGAATTAAATGGGAAGATGCACGTGAAAGGAAGACTTGGATAATTTTTTATCCAAAGGTTTTACAAAAGTAAAAGAAGAAGATTAGAAGTATTTTACCAAAGATGGCAACCAATACATGGTTTTCAAAACCATGGGAAACAAACCAGTAAATGGTTTTCATAGTGAGACGATAAATTGGAAAAAATAAGACATAGTAAATGTTTTTCACAATGAAATGGTAAATTGGGAAAAACAACACATGGTTTTCAAAACCATGGGCATGAATTAAATTAAGGAAATTTAATTTTAAAGGATAAAAAATATTTGGGAATTATTTTTATTCCAATATTTTATTCCCAAATATTTAAGGAAAATATGGATAAATAAAATTAGATTTGGAAAAAGCACAAGTGACATTTCAAAGAGGATGTGGTAGTCAGTTTCTGCAGCGGTTGAGACTTATAGGACGATTTTCGGATGAACCAAAATGAGTTTTCAAAATTCAAAGGAGGTTATTGTCAAGCACGGATCCTAGAACATTAACCTTGTTCATCTTTCACACAGGTGTCATGGATTGGGAGATTCGAGGGA
>JZKD02S1285714.1:0-12052 GCA_000966675.3 Picea glauca | reverse complement strand
TCATCGTATAATATGCTTGCAAACATTGTATGCCAAGTATCGATTTGTAAAATCAAACATGATTAACTCATGCGCCTTGAAACCATTGCTATCATACCTTATAAACTTGCCAATGTATTTGGTGCATACCATATGTGTTTGTACTCCAAATTCCTAGAACCATACAATCAAAATYCCTTCATATAATAATCAAGTGATAGTTCAAAGMAAGGATAAAAAACAATATGACCAAATCCATTACACAATTTTCATAGATAAGACCAATAACTTTCATGCCCAAAGGTTTTACAATGAAATATATCCAAATGCGTAATCAAGAATGCTCAAGAACATAAGTCTGATACAACATTAGCAATTAGATGATAAACCGGTGATCAAGTATCAACCAAAGACGACGACAATCTAATCAACGAAAGAAGTGTTTTCACACTTGCAGTTGTTAAAAACTGGGTCGATATTGAATTGTAATGATCGCAAAAATAAGATGAATGTCCATTAGCACAATGAGATGATGGTTTGTCGTAATACGACAAGGGGTGTAGGAAAATTTTTGAGAGCAATCGAAAAAAATGGGTTGGCTTCCAACAAATCCCTAACCAAAAGGACTTTTGTTACAAGCATTGAAATCAATAGAAAATCCTACAACAATCATTGATGAAGGAGGAAATATAATTCCCACAGATCTAAGAAATAAACCAACTGTGAACACTTGATCTGAAGGTAAGAATGGAAACCCTTTTGTCCCACCATGTTAAGAACCAAAGACTGAATACAAAAACACCAGAATAGATATAGAAGAACAATATGTAAAATCTCCTTTATTACTATCAAGCCCTTGAGGTAGGGAAACACCATACAATGGATCCTCTCCTGTTCACTTGCCTCTTCAAGGGGGCTTCCTCCTAATGAGATTCAAATCCAAACACAATACTTTTATTCATATCCCATTACATTTCTTGAACCCCTTTATATAGTGCTACCATCACCTAAGAACATTCTAGAGGAGGAATCTTCTAGAAGTAGAACCTTCTAAGAAGTCTTTTTACATTTATTATATCTAATTACTCATTTATTATATCTNTGCAATAAAAGAATATTGTTTGTTGGGGGTTTTATCCCTGTACAAGGTTTCCCTAGGGAATATGTGTTGTTGATATGCATGTTTACTTATCTACATAATTATTTCTATTCGATTATGATTTGAAATTGTTGAAGTATATTAAGATGGAATCAATGTATTGAAGAAAATAAAAGAATTAATCTGCATAAGAAATCAAGCTCATAATTTAACAGATAGTAGGAACATTAGGGAGAGCAAGTGCACCAAACCCCCTCCATGATATAATAAACATCTATGATGATGAAGAAAGTCCAGAGGTATCTTTGGTGACTCTTGTGTAGATCACAAAGGAAAAGGAGCCCTAGAAGGCATGTTCCCAATCTCTCGACGATCAAATTCGAAGACCTCCACAGAATGACCAGGAGGTTGAAAGTGTCTTAGAAATTGAACTACTCGATGTACCATAAACTCAAGTGGACAGTTTGATGGATGAGCCAAGATTGGGTGAGAAAAAGGAGGAAGCTCCATAGCAGGAAATCAACATCTCAACAGTCTATTATCAAGTAATTATCGAGACTACCTATGATGTTTCAATTTTAAATGGTACTCAACCTCCTGATGAGAAACCACCATAGTTCGGCCCTTATAAACACACGAAAGAGGCTCAAGAACCCTTTCTCGAACATATATACACTGTTGGAGGCCTGAAAAATATTCTTACCTGGGGAGATCAGCAAATCCCCGAACCCATGGATGAAGTTGCTAACATACATTCTATCTCCTATGACTCGAAAATGAAATCTATCGTGCAAACAACCACCAATATGAGGGGGAGGATTACTCTATATCGCTCCATCCTCATCAACATAGAGGAAAAGTGTATCAACATAGAGCATGCCAAAACATCTGAACTTATCAGTGCAGGGTTGGAAATCATGAATGCCACCTTGGACAGAGAGAAAAGGGATGAAGAGGAGTTGGTTGTTGTGCTGGAGGAATTACAATATATACACCACCTAGAGAATTATTAGCAGGACACCACATACGGCGCGGTGTTCCTGAGAAGCTAATTCCAGGAGGCCTACAGTAAATTTGCAGATGAATGACACCTTTTCACTACAAGGATATCCGAGCTTCAAGAATACACCCTCACGGCACTGGAAACATGTAAGGATATGGACAAGTGGTATGAGAAATCACACCAAGCCATGGAATGGATCGACTATATCAGCGCAGTTCAACAGGACCAAGATGCTGAAGAGCACAACATTCGGGTGCTAAAGTAAAGAATCCTCAACCACATAAAGAAATCGACTGAATATTGGAAAAAAATGGTTGAAGAACCTCATCAGGAAATTCAAGAGAAATGGGCCGAGTGTAAAAAGAGCTAGACCAAGATCAACTGAGGAATGAGATACATTGGCCTCCCTGAATTCGACACACCAGATGACCTTGTGGACTTGTGAAACATAGTAAAATCACATGTCGAACAAGACTCATCATGGGCTACAGAAATAGTAAAGGTGGTGGACATGGCACCAGGACAAGTGCAACATTTCATGGAACACCCGATCAAAGCTCAACCCATGTTGCAGCAGTTAAGTGCCGGAATAGTCAAGTATCAAGCACAGGCAGTAGACATAAGAAAGATCCTTTCAGCCCCAATGGAACAACATATATTCCCATATGCTAACACATGAAAGGATCTCTTCATTAATTGGTCGGAGTACGAGAAGAGTCATCCACTCAAGTGAGATCATTTGATAACTCTTTGAAGACTAATAGAAGAAAGTTCCATGTGGTGAGTTTTGTTTTACTTAGCTATACTTTAATAGTTATTTTTAGTTAATAGTATGTTATAAATAGAAGGATCGACCTATTAGCAAAGGATCGATGGTTGTTTTAAAGACCCTCTTTTTTTGGATATGTAAAAAACTATTTTGGAGCTGCCTTAATGGATAAGTCTTGTTTAGGACCAGAGACAAGTTTGTGTTTTCATAAAACGTGTGTGTGATTGGATCTGATGAAGAATTATTTATGATTTTTATCTCATGAATGGATGTTGTAACAAGTGAGAACTTATGAAACTATTGACAAGATATATGATTCAATATTTTTAAGTTCTTGTATTTAATGATGAAAAGTAAATCGTTGTGTTAATATGTGATTGATGACTAAATTTAAAGAAATTATTTTTCTTTCCATCGTTTATTGCATGCATGTTTTCTTCTGATAAATTGTATCTCAGTCAATAATTGGAACACCAAAATGTTAATGTATTAGTACTAGGCCTGTGGTAGAGAATCATTTTCTGCATGCTAGAGTGAAAGGGTTATCCCAAGTTCATCCTTCTCCATTAGTTGAGTTTTACCACTTTGTTACCTAGTTGGTTTATACTAGATTTTATCTTGTATTGGTCCCACCTATAAGAGAAAATACAGAAAGAGAATGTGTGAACTGAAGGAGAACCATTCCACTATTAAATGTTGTAGAGTCTAATTGGGCCTCGGTGGTGGGATTGGCTCCTCCTATTGAGATAAAGGGATTTAGGACCCCTCAACAGAATTTGTGCTAGAAGGAGGGATTGAAGAATGAATGGCTGACGATAATTTTTATGAAATCTTTCACACAACCTGTAGATTCAAAACAACCCACATACATGGATAGTCATTCCCAGGACAACCCACACACACTAATTACTCCTGAAACAAGTAAATTACCCCAACACGAGGAAGAACATTTGTTCCTTGATACACCTTATGCTCTTCCTCACGAGGAATTCAACCAATTAAGAAGAATCACAAGAGCTTATGCCCGACAGATCGGTGCATTTCCCTTAGCCCTTTTACTTCCTTGAAAAAACAAAATAAGAAGACCAATGGTCGAGTCCCCCAACCAGGTTTTTGTGCACACAGTAGAAGACCTGATAGATTTCTCCCTCACCGAAATCAAGCATCCTCTTAATCTAATCCATGAAACACCATCTGACAACTTCTCCAAGCCCGATGATGTTTTAGAAGAGGAAGGGTTTAACTCAGAATGATCAGTTTCAGGATCTGAAGACATGGAAGATAACAATGAACATAATGAATAAAGGGGAAACCCACCTCACAATAATCAACCCTGGTTGGCTAGAGATTCCTTGGCCATCCCTGAATGAGTACATAACATTCCCCAACATCCAGAGAAGTTACTCCCTAAATTTGACCCTGAAACCTCTGGATTTCCTAAAGACCATATCAAAAAATTGATACTATCTATTAGGCTGATGAATGTTCAACATGAAGACCTAGTATGGAGGATTTTTCCCTACACTTTCAATAATTTGGCCTGCACATGGTATTTTAACTTACCTGTAGGATCCATAACTACTTGGACGAAGTTTCAAAAGGAATTTCTAGATAAATTTACAGAAGAAACCACTACAAGAGCATTAATGGTCGATTTGTTAGCCGCCACTATGATTTCAAAGGAGAAGGTCAAAGACTTCAATCAAATATTCACCACTATCTTGAACAAATTCCAACCCAAAGCTAAAACAACTCAGGAGTTGCAAATCAAAGTATATGTTAACACTCTCCCAACTTCTATTTCCATGTTTTTGAAGAGGGTTGCAAAAGCAACCTTAGCTGAGAATTTTGAAGAATCCAAAATGATAGAGTTCCAAATAAAAGGATGCAAAGAAGGCCAGGTTTCATTAGTTAATAAATAATTTCAACCTCCTCCTAGGAGAGGACTACTATTGAATAGACCCCTAGGGAAACAAACAAAACAAGGTCTCGAAAAGGGACATAGAGTCATAGAATACCTACAACGCATGGTCAAAAAGTTGTCAAATGATATCATAGACATGAAAATAAGTGTAGGGGAAGGAAACCAAGGCCAAAGGCCCTATAAACCATTTTTTTTAAAGGAATCCACCATTCAATGCAAATGAACCTCCCCCAACCAACTTAAACATTGATCTAGGAAGTGTAGCTTCCAATTATTTTTGTACTTATCACCAAGAGAAGCACTCTGAAAAAGACTACCCACAATGTGTGCATGCGATGAATTTGATGTCTAACCAATTTCTAGATGAAGTTTCCCTAACCAAACAATCAAGCGGCTCAGTTATGAACATTGTTGATGAGAAAGAAGTTGATCTACCAAAAGAAACAACCATGCTAATATGGGACCCTGACCTACCAATTCCTTCTAATGACCTATTTGAGGTTCAAGAACAACCCACATAGGTCTTGGCTATGAAAAAACGAAGTAGGGGTCAACCTGTCTCAAATGATCTTACCACTACCCAAACTTCGGGAGGAAAAGAAGCTCCTGATCACCCGAAATCACCTTTTGTTCCCCGAAGAAACCCTATAAAAATGCATACATGAGAATCGCCCAAGCTATACTACAACATAGTATAAGACTTGAAAATTTTGAAAGAAAATATATCAATCTTGGACATATGTAGAATCCCTAACCAAAAGGACTTTTGTTACAAGCATTGAAATCAATAGAAAATCCTACAACAATCATTGATGAAGGAGGAAATATAATTCCCACGGATCTAAGAAATAAACCAACTGTGAACACTTGATATGAAGGTAAGAATGGAAACCCTTTTGTCCCACCATGTTAAGAACCAAATATTGAATACAAAAACACCAGAATAGATATAGAAGAACAATATGTAAAAACTCCTTTATTACTATCAAGCCCTTGAGGTAGGGAAACACCATACAATGGATCCTCTCCTGTTCACTTGCCTCTTCAAGGGGGCTTCCTCCTAATGAGATTAAAATCCAAACACAATACTTTTATTCATATCCCATTACATTTCTTGAACCCATTTATATAGTGCTACCATCACCTAAGAACATTCTAGAGGAGGAATCTTCTAGAAGTAGAACCTTCTAAGAAGTCTTTTTACATTTATTATATCTAATTACTCATTTATTATATCTAACTACCATAGTGGGCCTTATTTAATAATATAGTAGACCTAGTCCACCTTACATTGAATGGACTTCACTATTATCACTATGGGCCCTCTACTCCCCCCCGCCACTACCTCTCTAGCTACCTTACATTCCATCCCCCTTATGAAAGCGTTGTCATCAATGCTTGATGTAAAACCATATATGAGGATCCCATGGATAAGTGTGGATCATAGTGCTAAAGTAGACTAGAGAAACAGGGTCCCATTGAGAAATGGAAGCCACCATGATGAAGTAGTCCAATTGCCATTGTAAACCAGGGTCCCATGTCCAAGTTCTCATGTGAACTCCACACATAAGATATCGGCACCAAATAACCAACTGAAAATGATGCTCCCAATACTGACACCTATCTTGTGGATCCAAATTAAAATATCTAGCCACACAGTGGGAAAGGGTCAATGTTGAATCTGGAAGGAACAATACCATTGTAGAATATGCAGGCTGGATGCTGATAATCATAACTAGCTCTTGATGTGGGACATTGATGTTCTCTACAGAAGGTGGAGTAGAGTCATCAAATAAAATATGGAAGTGGTTGTAATCCCAAAAATTATAACTATCCATATACCAATCATCACAATCAGCATTAAGATCATACCAAGCATATATTTCTTGATTATACTCATCCTTGAGGTTCTCCATAAGAAATATCTCATGCATGCTATCCAATGACTCTTGAATACTCCAAAAAATATCATTGAGGCCATCTCCAAAGGCATCCAATTTGTCATTCAATGTGTCATACAATTGGGATTTGAATTATTCAAGGATTTCTTTGAGGGTTTGAGAGGAAATATCCATTTTATCACCCTATGAACTCTTTGGTCCCATAGCCATCACGAAAAACCCAAAAAATAGAACAATAAATTACTGCAAAAAATCATGACGTTTTCCGGAAAAACCCTTAAAAACTGTTGAATTTAAAATGCTCATAACTTCACTTCCCGTACTCTGTTTTGGCTAATATGTTTTTTTGAAATTGGATGAAATTGTGAGAGGAACTCAGATTTATATTTTGTTTGGTAAAATTCGGCCTCCAGATGCTACATAAAAAAAAATATCGCCGTCGTCCACGGAAAAAATGCTTAAAATTGCATATTTTAAAACTTCAATATCTTGACTTCCCGGACTTCGTTTCGAACGATTTTTTTTTTTAAATTGGGTTTTTTTCTGAGGGAAACTCAGATATACAACATGTGTCTACGAATTTTTCACATAAATATGCCAAAAAGTTCTGTAGTTTCGCGTCCCTGTTTTTTCTTCTCCGAAAAAAAAATCTGCAAAAATAGAAAATGTTTGCCCACAATATCTGCCAAGGAACGTTCTATGATACCACTTGTTAAGAACCAATGACTAAATAAAAAATCATCACAATAGATATAGAATAAAAATATGCAAAATATCATTTATTACTATCAAGCCCTTGAGGTAGGGCAACACCATACAATGGATCTTATTATGGAAGGGATCCTCTCCTGTTCACTTGCCTCTTCGAGAGGGCTTCTTCCTAATGATCTTCAACTCCCAACAAAATAATTCTCTTCATATCCCATTACATTTATTCAACCCCTTTATATAGTGATACCATCACCTAAGGACATTCTAGAGGAGGAATCTTCTAGAAGTAGAACCTTCTAAGAAGTCCTTTTACATTTATTATATCTAAATACTCATTTATTATATCTAACTACCATAGTGGGCCTTATTTAATGATATAGTTGACCTAGTCCACCTTACATTGAATTGCCTCCACCATTATCACTATGGGTCCTCCGCCCCCCCCACTACCTCTCTAGCTACCTTACACATTGTTCCTTTTAACATTTGAAGTTCTCAACATAAACCTCCATAATTGATTGGTTGACTATGGAGCATCCTCCAATGTTATGCCATTGTCTATTTGTAAAAAATTAAATGTAGTGCCTCTCAAAAGAGATAAACATGTTATACAATTAGACAGAACCCAGGTGAAGGTTATGGGAGAGATCAATGAACTAATGATCAGAATAACGACGCACACTAAATTTATGCAAGTAATTGACATCATTGTAGTAGATATCCCATAATCTTATCGATTGTTATTAATTTGAGATTGGTTTGAGAAGCTAAACAGATAGTTTAGTATAGAATGGGCTCACCTTTGGCTTCCATTAAGAGGGAACATGAACATGATCAAGATTGATAGGGAAAAATATCTAAAACATATTGTCACTGACTTAGAACTTTAAATGAACCCTCATCAGTAAATTTCCCCGTGTTAAGCAATTATTCCTATGACTCTGATTTTGAGAATTTCTCCCCCCTCTCATTTGATGTCCCTCTTACTAAAAAATCCAAAATGATTTTGCAAGAAACAATGCTGACAGTGTCAGAGGAAACCCTCTTATGTCAAGGAACTGCATTAGAAACCACAGAACAAACGGGAGGAGAGAAGGAAAGTGACGAGAAAGATGAAGCCTATATGTTTTTCCCACAAGTTTGGACCTTATACTTTTATGGATCCAAATCACAATAAGGGTCATGGGAAGGGTGCATCCTTATTGATCCAAGAGGTAAATGACATTTCATGTCTTGTAGACTAGAGTTCGAGTGCACAAACAACACTTCCGAGTATGAAGCTCTAGTAAAAGGGCTAAATAAATCCATAGACTTAAACATTAAAGAATTGAAAGTTTTTGGATATTCTGGAATCATCCTCAGACAAGTAAGGAATATTATACATTGCAACTCTCCACACCTGAATAATTACCAAGAAGAAATGCACAGGCTAATAGAACATTTTGAGGCCTTCAATACGACAGTGATCCCCAAAACAAAGAACATTCTTGTTGATTCTCTGGCCACTGCTGCCTCAAGGCTATCACCTCTAGAATATTATGAATCCTCTTGGTTCACTGTGGAGCTACTCTACAAACCGTCAGTGCCCAACAATATTTATAATTGGAAGGTCTTTGAAGGAGATGAACAGATCGTAAATTTTTTGACCAATCATGATAATTTTAAAGAACTGGCATTGACGATGAAGTATTCCAGGAACAATAAATAGAACTTGATCCTTAGACAGATCAATCGACTGACAAACCAAGGTCTCTCACGATACTAAATGGAATAGCCAATTTAGAAAACCTGTTTGACCTAAGGGAAATATTCAAAGGATATAATAACCTGAAGACGGGGAGTTCTTGTCCCATGCACGAAACTATAGATTTAAGAACCTTGGAAAACCCCAAAAATATAAATATCAAAAAGACAATATCTAAAGAGGAAAGGAAGGCCTATCTCAAAATTTTCAGGCAGTATCATGATGTTTTTGCATGGTCCTATCGGGATCTTAAAAATTATGATACTCATATCATTCAACACACTATCCCATTAAAACCTGACGTGAAACCCTCCAATAGAATCTCTGGAAGTACCACCCATACCTGGAACCTCTCCTGTGTTAGGAGTTAAAGAAACTATAAGATGCCAAAATTATCTTCCAGGTTAGACATTTTGCATGGGTAGCAAATTTTGTTCCTGTGAGGAAAATTTTTGGGGAGATCTGCCTATGTGTAGATTTCAAAATCCTCAACAGAGCTTCAGAAAAGGAAAACTACCAAGTTCCACAAATGGAGAAACATTTGTAGACCGTGTCAGGATCTGAGATTTTATCCCTGTTGGACAGTTTCCTAGGTTACAATCAGGTTCTAGTTTAAGAAGAGGATCACTTGAAAACTACCTTCTGAACCAAGTGGGGAACCTTTGCTTATAAACGTATTCCCTTTGGGTTAATCAATGCAAGGCAATCTTTCAGAGGGACATAAACATAGCATTTTGGGGATGAATCAATAGGTGTGTAGTAGTCTATTTGGATGAGGTGACCATGTATTCAAAGATCAGAGAAGATCACATCCAACATTTAACCAAGATTTTTGGAAGGTGTAGGAAATATGGTATATCCTTAAACCCTAAGAAAAATATTTTTGGTGTCAAGGAAGGTAAGTTGATAGGCCACATTATATCTGAGGAAGGCAATCACATAGATCTAGAAAGGATTAAGGATATATCTCAACTTCCATTACCTCACAACAAGAAGGCTATGCAACCGTTCTTTGGGAAAATTAATTTCGTGAGGAAATTCACCCCCGATTTTGTTGAAACTATCAAACCATTACAAAAAATGATTTGTAAAGATGTTGAATTTAAGTGGGATGATGAACGAAAGAGGGCTTTCAACAATATTAAGACTACAATATCTCATGCTCCAATGTTTCGAAGTCTCAATTTTAGTAGAGATTTCTTCCTCTATACTTTCGCCTCTAACCAATTGTTAGATTTAGTATTGACTCAAAACGATGATGAAAACAATAAGGCCCTGGTATCATTCATGAGAACTAATATCCAAGGGGATGAACTAAAATAGCCTACTATAGACAAGCAAGCTTATGTTGTATTCAAGGCCATGAAACACTTTAGGTCTTACATCTTTAAGAACCATACCAAATTCATCGTGCCTCACCCTGCATTCCAATCCCTATTCACTCAAGAGGAGATGGGGGAAAGAAGAGGAAAATGGATGGGAGCAATCTGAGAATGTGATCTAGATATAAAACCTTCTAAACTGGTTAGGAGACAATGGTAATGCAAACTGCCAGCTGAAGCCCAGGACTAAGTAAATGAAGACCCTGGATGGGAGAATGAATTGGAATTATGGTGTGGTGAAGCTTCATATGTCTCCCTAGGGAAAGATTCTTTGTATGAGAAACTGACTTATCTCCTGCATCATGGGACATGCCCAAAAAACCTAAACCCTAGGGAAAGGAGAGCCCTGAGGTTAAAATCCATACAATATCGCCGCATAAATTTAGTACTCTTCTATGTTAATTATGATGGGGTTCTTTTAAGATGTCTCAAACGTGAAGATGCAGACAAAGTGGTGAAGGAGGTCCATGATGGTCCTACTGGTGGAAATTTCACAGGAAACACCATTGCTCATAAAATAATGAGAGCTGGATAATATTGGCCTACTTTGTTCATGGATGCTCACAGATATGGTAGAAATTGTAAAACTTGTCAAATAATGTTGGGGAGGGAGAAGAGAGCAATTATCCCACTCCAATAGGTGGCCATTTCTAGGCCATTCGAGCAATGAGGGTTCGATATCATAGGGGAAATTACACTGAGTTCTTCAAAAAAACATAGATACATACTAACCACCACAAATTATTTTATGAAATGGGCAGAGGCCATCCCTATGAATCATGTAAATGAGAAGGTGGTTATCTAATTCATAGAACAACAACTAATCACAAGGTTTGGCATGCCTTCCATCCTTGTTTTTGATAATGCATCTTACTTTTCTTCCACCTTATTAATAGATTTTTCTCTACAAAAAGGAATCATAATCATATACTCTGCAAACTACTATCCACGGGCTAAAGGAGTAGCATAATCAACTAATAAAAACCTGGTGAGGATATTGAAGAAAACAATTGTAGACAACCAGATAAATTGGCATAGCTCACTTCATAATTATTTATGGGTCGATAGAGTTACACCCAAGGAAGCTATAGGGAATTCCCCATACTTTCTGGTATATGGATAGGAAGCCATTCTCTGAAATGAACTATATCTTCCATCCCTTCAACTTTCTCATGATTCGAGAGTACAACCTTCATCAATCATACAAAAGAGAATGGATACCCTCCTCATGCTGGAAGAAGAAAGGGATAAAGAAAAATCAAAGTTCATAGCTCATCAACGGATAGTGAAAAGGTGGTTTGATAAGCATAAGGCTAAAGAGAAGAATTTTGAAGTGGGAAACTTAGTCCTAAAATGGGAATGAGCAAATGAGTCGAAAGGAAAACATTCTAAGTTTTAGAATTTATGGGTCGGACATTTCCAGGTGGCTGAGAAGATTGGGGTAGGCACATATCGACTGCAGAATCTGAGGGGGGAACTTGATGCCCTCCCAGTGAATGGGAAAGCCCTAAAACAATATTTCCATTAATATATATATATA
>JZKD02S1285692.1:0-12052 GCA_000966675.3 Picea glauca | reverse complement strand
TTTTTTTAATATGTGGTTGAAGCATAATAACATTATGCTTGCCTTATATTATGTATGGTTTTTGGATTTTTGGTTGAAGCATAATAACATTATGCTTGCCATACATTATGTTTTTTTAATATGTGGTTGAAGCATAATAGCGTTATGCTTGCCTAATATTATGTAGGGTTTTTGGATTTTTGGTTGAAGCATAATAGCATTATCATTGCTATACATTATGTGGATTTTTTAATTTGTACTTGAAACTCAAAATCTTTATTGTAGTGGAACTTTTAACAACTAAACATGTTTTGAAAATTTAATAAATAATTTGCATTTCGAAACTCTAAATATTTATTGTAGTGTAGTTTTTATTACTTAAACATGTTTTGAAAATTTAATAAATAATAAGTTTTGAAAATTTCATAAATAACAGGACTTGCATGACGATATCATCTTTCTGGAGTTAGTTGAGATATATATGATAAACAATGAAACTTAATATAATTAAATGCACTTGATAGTTTTTGTCAAAAGATAATAATTAAACAATACATATAATAAAGAAGAATAACATTATTGTTTATGAAATAAGAAGTAAAAACATTGAGTATTGTTCACCAAAAAACATTTAGCATAAGACTTTGTTAAAAAAAGAAAAAAATGCAAAGTATTAAATGCTCATGGGGAAGTTAGCATATGCAGGAAGAAAATAAGTGGAATGTTCAATGACAAGGTTAGCATATGTGTGAAGCAATGTAAAATGTTTGGCCTAAAAACATTTAGGATAAAAATTTGTAAAAATATGCAAGAAGGTAAATTGTTCAATGTCAAGTAAAACTTAGTAAATTTTTAATGTTGAGTAGAACTTAGTAATTAAATAGTAAATCTTCAATGTGGAGCAAAACTTAGTAAGTAAATAAGTGAAATGTCGAATAGAGGGTTAGCATATGCGGGAAGCAATATAAATAAGTGAAGTGTTCAATGACGACATTAGCATATGTGAGAAGCAATGTAAAGTGTTTAGAAGTTAGGATGGGCAAGGACAAATTCAAAGTGTCGGTGCATTAGAATTGCAAGAAGCAAAGTTGGTAGACTTGTCAACATAAGATATGACATTTACCTTATGCGAAAAGCAATGTAGAGCACCCAGAAGCTAGGATGTGTCGGAACCAATCAAAAGTGTCGACACCTTAGAATTGTAGGAAGCAAAGTGGGTATAATTTTGTGTATGATATCTATGTCAATGTTGATATACCCTTGTTTTTCTATATATCTAAAAATATTTAATTTTACAATGAAACCTTTTACTTTTTTTTTTGCATATGTCCTAGAAGTGGATAAGGAGTGACAATTACAGAAGTTGGAACAAGTCTAAAATATAAGTTCCCGAGTTTAATCTTGGAAATATTTGATTGACTTGATCCCTTGTATTTGTAGTAGATTTCGACTTTAGTCATTGAGTATGCATTTGATAAATAATATTAAGATCATGGAATATTTCTTGCGAGATGCCATAACAACGCTACTGGAACAAGAGCTTCGAAATGAAATGATAGAATAACTAAATATTTGGTTTGACTCTTTCTATTGTGCGGAGGTAAATGCGTGTGGACATAAAGGATAGGCATGAAATTGTGGAGCTTCGCACATAAAAGTCAGTGGAAAGTGTGTGGAGGCTAGCATGTACGAGAAGAAAAGGATGTAAAGTTCTTTGCACAAAATATTAGATTTATCATTGGACTATGTCAAAAAAAGAAAAAAAACATGGATCATAAAACTTAGTAAATAGGAGTATGCAGAGGTGAGGATGCGCTGGAAGCAATTTAAAGTGTGTCGATGCCAAAATTCGCTAGAAGCAATGTAAAGTGTGCAAAGGATATGATGTGCATGAAACAATGTAACATGTGCACAAGTTAAGTTACATAGGAAAAATGTTTTTTTTTTTAAATAGGAAGAATGGAGCATAAAATATAAGACCTATAAGAAAGAAACAAAGATATCTAGAAATGGGTACTAGCTTTTCACAGATAAAAAAGCAAAGAAGAAAGAGGAATTACCAAGTTAACAAAGGGAAAGAAGAGGAAAAGTAGATGTAATGGACACTTGACTTACCAAGAAGATTTTTTTTTTTCATTTGTATTTAACTGGTCAAGTATTCACTTGAAAACTGATCATGTTAAGATTGTAGTATCTTCATAGAAACATACGAAAGCACAATGGGGAGAATAAAATTTTGGAAAATAAATCATAGAATAACTAAGTGTTTGGATTAGGTCTTTGTTTTCTACTGAAGTGAATGTGTGTGAAGAAATATGGCATTCGTGAAATTGTCAAAGTATCAAACAGAAAATGAAAAAAAATGAAGTGCGTGGAGGTCAGGATGTGTATGAAGAAAAGGGTCTATATTTTTATGCACAAGACATGGCATTTAGCATAGAACTATGTAGAAAACAAGTAAAAACATCTACCATAAAACTTTGTGAAAATATTATGGAGAGACAATGAAGAATGCATCAAGCCTAGGATGTGCCAGAAGCAACGTAAATTTCACAAAGGATAGGATGTGTGTGGAACAATGTAAACTATGCACAACTTAGGATTTGCATAAATCAGATGTGATGGATTTCCCTGTACAAAATATGTTCCTTGTACAGACTCTTGAAATTGTCAATAGCACATAAAAAATTTGTTACTGGTATCACTGCTTTTTTTTTACAAAGTTTAGAAAAGACAATGTGTAGACAACAAAAGACACAAAACAAAGTGAAAAAGTAGAGGAATTTTTTAACTCCCATCTTAATAGGAAAAGTGGTTTTTCAACCGAAGCTCAGAAAATACAATGTGCAGAGAATTGAACAGATCACACACGGTGCAAACAAAGAGGAATGGTCAATGTTCTAGCTTAATAGGAAAACTAGTTTTGTAAATGGAACGAATGAAAAACAACAATGTGCATGAAAGTGTTGGTCTACTGGACAATGTTCAGACATCATTGTTGATTTCTAAGGATGTTTAAGTCTTGAAAAGAACTTGAGCAGGGAAAATTCTTTTGCATTTTTTATACCAATTAAATGGAGCAACATAAATCATTATCATAGACAATTAAATAAAGCTTGATAATGGATTTGGTTTGTTTAATAAACATTCACAAAGAAAACAAGGTCCGAGAAAGGACCAAGCTGTATTCTATTCAGTATTCACAATACACTACAAAATTTAAACATAGCATAAAAGTCAAAATAACATTTTTGCAGAATGAAAGTAAATATCTACACATGCAAAGAACTTAACATGATATCTCATGATACTTCATTGAAAAATAATTAAAATGAACACATAATTGATTATTTAGTTTAAAATGCAAAGCATGGAAACTCAGTGGCCATTTATGCCAAATCAATTCTTTGGAAAGTGCAAAACAATATGAAGTTGTGTTTTAAATAATGTTTGTAAAAAAGTATAAAAGTGAAAATAACATTTTGTAGAATGGAAGTAAAGATCCACATATGCAAAGAACTTAACTGATGTTTCAATGAAAAACCATAAAGAGTGAACACAAACTTGAAAATTCAGTTTTAAACTTAAATCCTGGAAAATCACTAGCCATCTATGACAAACAGTTCTTTGGAAAGATAAAAAAAATACAATTGTATTTTAAATAATTTATGTTAAAAGTAAAGGTGTTTGTCCAAATTGACTAGGATTAGGGCTCCCATGGACTAGTAAATAAAATAAAGACATGGAATAAAGAAAGAAAGATAGTTAGAAACCAATGTTAAGTCTTCAGAGGTCCTAAAACAAATAATTATGAGCAATTACCAAGTCAACAAAAGAAAATGATAGCAGAAGTAGATGCAATGGATCCTTGACCACTTGGCAAGACGAAGATATTCTGTTAGTCTGGTTTGTGTTTTTTTGCTATGTATGTGCCTTCATAACATTTTTTTCATTGAGATTCTATTGAAGTAACTGTCTTTTGTGGCTATTATGGGTTAACAATATGTTGCAATCCGTTCTTGACCTAGTCATCAATATAGTTCTTGATTGGCGGGATGGTGATTTCTTACTCATATTGAAGCACACAAATTTCCTATACTTCTTTGCATTCCACTTGTAGTTGTTCAATGGCTGAAAAGTGCTCTCCATTGCAATTAACAAATGTAACAAGACACTGTTTCAATTCTTCTTTAGGAAACTCCATGAGGTTGTCAAATTCATTTGCTAATGAAGTCTTCATTACCACCAAGTGACTATCAAGATCCTCTTTAGTGATCATGGATGTATTTCTGAAAAATTGTGGTCACTGCATTTCTTTAACGACATCAAATGATTTTAAAATAGTATCACCTCTCCTTTCATTTATTTTTTTGAAAGTATAAATTGTGTTGGCACAGGGGCAGACATGAGGTTCAATGCTTCAACAACACACCAACAAAACCCTAATTACTGACCCTTTCAGCAACACCTGCGAAGTAGATGAAGTCTCTCCCGAGGTAGAGGCAGGGGTGGCTACAGGACTCAAGTGTCCACAACTTTAGCCGGGACACAAATTTGTGATTACAACACTCTAACAAAGAACTTAGCAGTTAAAATTCGTTAGTAATTCACCTTTTTCACATCACAGGTCACAACCCTAGTTATAAAACAATGAATTATTCAACTAGATCTAACAAATCCAAGCACTTATCATATAGAAATAGATTAGATCTGGCATTCATTCACATTACTAAGCATGAATCTATCATATTAGATTCATCTAAACATACATTATTTTACTAAGAATAAGTCATACAAGTAGTATAACAACCATAATGCACAAAGTGACCATAACACAGGATATACGTGGTTCACCCCAGTGTGGGGCTACGTCCACCAAATCTTCTTCTCTTCTATTATCTTCTGTCAAGCTTCTTACATGCACAAAGCCTCAAGATCCTACTCCACATAGGACAAAAGATCTGTGCGCACCTCACTAGATCCTCCTTCCCCGAGGTAGGTCACAACACAGATCCTTACACAGTCTGTGCATAAAGCACTACAGATGAATTGCACTTAGCTCTACAGTTTCTAAACACAGCATGCACGAAGCATCATAACCATTCACACTTAGCTCTTCTTAGATTCTTCTAGTTCTAGCTCCTTACTTACATCATCTAGATTCCTATTTATACATTACAAAATGGGCCTAAACATGGGTAAACCCATGGGATGACATCCCATACCCGTTACATAAACCCTAATCCAAAAAATTCCCTAAAAAGGGGCCGAGATCCCACGATCTCCGCTTCAACTTGCGCTCCACCTTCGACGATCCTGTCGAAATCCCAAAATGGTCAAACCTGACCAAGGATCTCCAAAACTTGGTCAAGGGCCAACATGCCCCCAACACTCACTTGTGACTCATTCTGAGTCACTCTGCTCTGGGAAACTCTGCCTCAAATGCCTTGAGCTTGGATCGAGCTGCTTCGACCTGCTGCTTCGCCAGGGACTCCTGCTCGGTGAACTCCTGAATAACTGCCTCAGTGACAGGTCGTTCCAATCACTGCTCGACTACAATGACTTCTTGTTCTAGTTCGTCGCCTCGTCTTTCAATCTCAAAAAAAAGTAATCAAGCTGCATCCTGGACTAGTTGGAGCTTCTGAGTCACTTACATGACTTTGCTCTGTATGGCATGGCCCTGTTGCCGAGTCGTGCGCTTTTATTGGGATCTTTTCATCCTCTCAAATGCTGACAGGAGTTTCAACTGAGCTTGTATTGTTGCTTCTTGCTACTTTACCTCCTGGAGCTATGACTCCATTGTCTTTAGTTCAAGGTCCTCTGTAAGTTGCTCATAAGTCTGTGCACTGCGACTGCTTAGCTGTTTACATTCCAAAACTAATTCTTTGATCCTCTCAACTGTGCTCCAAGAAGTTTCTTCTCTCTGGTCTCACACTTACTGTGGAATGCTTGGCACTGTTTGGAGCTTCAGTTCTGCTACTCTCTGTTGAATCTGCTGAATGGCTTCAACAAGCTTCGTGACTTGATTTTCTACCGGATATTCCTCCATTTGTTCTAACCCTGTCATAGAGTGAAGTGCTCTTTTGACTACTTCTTTAACTCTGCCCTACTCCACCAACAACTTTTCTTTATCCTACTAGATTTTTTCTCTATCCTCTACGAACTTCGATTGGAGGTCGTCTTTTTCTTGTTGTACAACCCGACGTTGCTCTATGAATTCCTCTTGTACTTTCTTCAGGGCCGCTGTGGATTGTTATTTTTCTTCCTGCACGCGATGAAGGCGAGATTTGGTAGCATCAACTATTCTGCAAAGTTGGGTAGGTTCATATCCCAAATCTGTCTCTTCTGATGGTGGAGGTGCAGTGGACACTACGCGACTGGAGTGAAGGGCTTGTTGTACCCCTCTCAGTTCTACTTCAATCCTTTCATACATGGTTTCCTATTTTTCTTCATTGTGCTGTAAAATATCTTCTAAGGTATCTGAGATAGAAACGATGATGAAATCTATGTCATCCATTGTGAGTACATAATGCATTTGTGGTTTATTGGATTTGGACTTCTTTCGCGATGTAGGTTTTGTGGGGGAAACCTTTCTTTTGTTGGATGCTTCGACCTCATTAATGGGATCCCTAGGCAGTGTTACTTCACCTTTCTTTTTCTTGTCTTCTTCCCCATTGTTCTCTTATTTGTCTAATTCATCACCACCTCCTGCTCCAGGCGAATTTGAATCAGTCTCTTCTGATGTGCTGTTCATCTCCTATACCTCTTATTTCTTCTTCTTTCTACTACCGTTGGGTGCATCATAATCTTCCTGAGTGACCATCAGACTTCCGATTAGGTCGGCGTCAGATAGTTCAGCCTGGTTGATTGATATAATGAACTCCATGGGCCATTCCTTAGTGATTTCTTCCATGTCCTCCTCGGTGAGCTTGTAGTATGACTAAAGTTCTTCTTTACTTTCGTTTGCGCACACAGTGATATAAATAAAATTTGTATTTGCGACAAACTTCGCTAATGGTCTGAACCTATGAAGGGAGTTTTGTGTCATACGAGGGAAAGTCTCAATATCCCTCTTTAGTTGCAGGTAGTAGGTATGGAACATTGTGTTGGACTGCCATTGTTTCCCCATATCGCTCGAGTACCATAGCATGGAGAACTTCATGGCTAATGGTTCAAAAGGATCAATTTCTGGGAAGGTCGCACCTTCTGGCATCTCCCAAGAAATGAACGCGATGAGGATTAACAACCAGCTAAAATGGAACTCATAGTCCTGATCCTAAGCTTCATGGAAGTCCTGTTCTAACTGGTTGACTAGGTAGCTCACCGAGTTCATTTGTAATTCTTCCACGTATTTTCCCATCAGGTTAACGACAAACCCTATGACTTGTGTGGGTTTGTTCTTTTGGACTAGCTTACCAACAATCAACTGGCATGCTAGGTGCATTATGCCATTCTGAATGGAGGCTACCTTGTAGCCTCGCTTCCCCTTTTCCACATCATCGTAGGTGTCTTTAATCTTCTGTGCCAGGACATAATCTGCAACCTTCCTTGGATACAAGTCTTGTGGGTTTGGTCCCTGGATGCTTAATCTGGTGATCCTATGGATCAACACTGGATCGACAGTGATGGGTCTATCTAGCCATAGATAACCACCATGGGATCACGATAGTATAATTTTAACGCATGCATTAACCTCTTGATGTCTTCCAAAATGTGGTATCTTCATCACATTCAGGATAGTGGACCTCACGATGTCCATAGTCCATGGATGGGGGATGATATTCAGCTTCTACCCCTTCGTCTTGGTCAAATACTTGTGAGGTGAAAGCATGCCATAGCTCTTTTGGTCTCCTAAGTTATAGTCATTGATATTCGAGGTCAAAATCCTCTCCAACTACTATATGACTGCGCGTATTCCCTTCTGGAGGTATGCAGTGATGACTGTGTAGTCGAATTCCCTAGGGGCACTGTCACAACTCACCACACTGACCACGAGTGGGATGTAGTTGGGCAGGATGGATGGGATTAGCTTCGCATTCACCAAGTCATCACGATGCTTGGTTCTTTTCTCGGTCACAGCTCAGGATGGTCCAGATCCACGAGTAATCTACAAGGAGGCTTGCAATCCTCGCATCGATGAGGCTTGAAATCCTATGGACATCACCTTCTCATCCATAAGTTCGATTAGAATTTATTTTATGGAATTTTCTACTGCACTAATGTCATCTGAAATGCATGCTCAATATCAGGTCTCATAGGTCAGTGATCAAACACTCATTGTAATAGAACGGGTGGCGAATTCTCAATAAACACAATGCGGTAGTAGTCAATTCTTTGCAGGCTCGAATAATCACTATTTTCAAAAGTGTTCTTGGTGCAATGTTCGACAATGTAAATTGGCAATGTCGTAATGGTTTCTTTCAATGGGTTGCAAATCCTTATTCAATACAATTCCATCCGTTATGGCGTGGTCCCAACAGTGCACTGGAGAACTTTCAGGCCATAACTGCTTTCCTAACTGTTCAGGAGCATCGATCGAATGGTCATAATGCCTCCAATGGTCATATCTCTTCGTCATGGCGAAGTTCCAATCTGTGCTGTACTGATATTCCGACGAAGTTCCAGTTCTAGAAACCTTCCTTCTGCGAAGTTCTTTCTGGAGCTTCTTGTAATTTTTCTAACCTGGATTTCTTCTTGCTGAGCTTTTTAGTCTTCATTCCTGTAATCTGTGTTACTGGGTTCCTCTTCCCATTCTGATTCTTATCTTCTCTTTGCATAGTAACTTCATGCTGTTGGTGATCTTTCATAGGGTTCGAGTGTAATACTTCTTCTCTTTCTAGGGTAGGTTCCCTACTCTTCTATATGGATAGGTTCTTCAAGTCCATCTTTGTTCTGTCAGCTTCGACATCCAAGTCTTTGATCCTTAGTAGCGTCGAATTTTTTTCCTTTTCTTCTATCAAGTGCACTATTCTCCTAGTCATGAAATCCTTTAACTCTTGCCTTTTCTCTTCTAGAGCGTCCTCTTCTTGTTTTCTTCGGATACGATCTTTCTCAATCTAGGTATTTCCTAGCAAAATAGCAAATGGGGCGCTGTTATCTATAAAATTAATGACCTCAAATTATTCCTCTGTTGAAGTAACATGGGGAATCATAGATTTCTGGGTAAGTCTTCCACACAGGGTTATCATGTTTTCTCTAAATAATCCGATTCCTCCTAATGAAGGGACCATAACAGGCTTTCCCAAAATTTCCCAAGTTTTTTCCGTCATAATATTCAACTGTGTTTCCTCATCTAGAACACAGTCTATGTCGAAGTCTCCTATTCTTATTTCTATGCATTCTTTCTCTTTTAATATCTCTAATAGATTGATGTCTCTGTGATCATTAAGGGTTTCTTTCATATGCAATAATACAGTCTCTGATTCTTTCTAGGATTCTACCATAATCTTAGTCTCTTGGCTTTCCTCATGGTTTTCTTGTCTTATATTTTCAACTTTAGCAATCATTCTAGGGAAATACAAAACTTCATGGTCCATAGATTTACAACAAAGACAACTAGGTCTTATACCAGGGCATTCCTTAGCAAGATGTCCCGACCTTCTACAACTGTAACAAAGGGCTAATCCTCTCTTTCTCTTAAATGATCCCCAACCTTTCCTGTACTCTGCACTAGGGTCACAGTAACTAACCTGCAAAAAATTCTTTCTAGGATCCTGCATCCATTTGTTAGTCCAAACATTATTTCCATGCATAGGAATAACATAGCTTTCACTATTTCTATTAGATCTACTCATATAAATTCTTGTTTCTTCTAACTGTGCCCTAGTTTTCAGGCTAGGACAAACTTTATCAAACATACCTAGATCCATACTTTTGAAACAAAAATTTATACTTATCTTGCCTTTCTCAAAGCACAAAGCTTTCAGATCTTACCTCTTTTGACAAATTGTTTCACTGATCTTACCTCTTTTCTTCAGATCTGATTCCTTTCTTAGCACAGAGATTTGCAAGTCAAGTAGAATACTATGCACTAAAGCAACAGATATACACACAGAGCTTTCTCTTTTCTTCAGTTCCCAACAATCACAGTTTCAGGTCCCAACAACGAAACCATTTATTGGCACAGGGGCAGACCCAGGGTTCAACACTTCAACAACGCACCAACAAAACCCTAACTATTGTCCCTTTCGACAACACATGCGAAGAAGATGAAGTCTCACTCAAGGTAGAGGCAAGGGTGGTTGCAGGACTCAAGTGTTTGCAAATTTAGCTGGGACATAGATCTGTGATTACAACACTCTAAATAAGCATTTATCAATTAAAATTCATCAGTAATTCACCTTCTTTCACATTGCAGGTCACAACCCTAGTTATAGAACAACACAATATTCAACTAGATATAACACATCCAAGCACTTAGCATACATAAATAAATCATATCTAGCATTCATTCACATTACTAAGCACTAAGCTATCATATCAAATTCATCTAAACATACATTATCATACTAAGCATAAATCATATGAGAAGTATAAAAACCATAAAGCACAAATCAACCATAACACAAGATATATGTTGTTCACCCTAGTGTGGGGCTACATCCACCAACTCTTCTTCTTTTCTCTTATCTTTTGTTAATATTTTTACATGCACGGAGCCTCAAGATCCTACTCCGCACAGGACAAGAGATCTTCATGCACCTTTCCATATCCTCCTTCCCCGAGCTAGGTCACAGCACAAAGCCTTACACAGTCTGTGCACAAATAACTACATACAACTTTCACTTATCTCTACAATTTATCAACACAACATGCACGAAGCATCATAACCATTCACACTTAGCTCTCCTCAGATTCTTCTAGGTGTAGCTCCTTACTTACGTCGCCTAGCTTCCTATTTATACATTACAAAATGGGCCTAAACATGGGTAAACCCATGGGCCGACTTCCCGTACACGTTACATAAACCCTAATCCCGAAACTGCCCTAAAAAGGGGCCAAGATCCCGTGATCTCTGCTTCGACTTGCACTCTGCCTTCAACCATCCTCTCGAAGTCCGAAAATGGTCAACCCTGACCAAGGATGTCCAAAACTTGGTCAAGGGCCAACAAATTGTATCTCAATTGTTTTTTACTCATTGTTCCCAACCTGCCTTTATTTGCTTCATTTTACTACTTGAGGACAATTCTTATCGATTTGTTCGATGGTCACTGATACTAATGAGTCATCCAATGAAATTTTTTAGCTTGTTTTTGTAGTAGGCTTCATCATGTTTCAATTCTCTTTGCAAATATCCAGTAAAACTTGATATCCTATGTGAAAAATCACGTAGACTGGTGCTAACCTCCCACACCTGTATGATTATATCGAGTCTTCTGTTAATGTTATCAACAACATAGAGTCTCACTTAGTTCAAAAATTGAATGGATTTCTTGATTGGATTTGAGGTTCCTGGAGTACTCTGAGGAGTTTTTTCTACTGAAAGTATGGCCAGTGGCTATGGAAACAATTGTAACACACCCAATCCCCTAAGTACCTTTTGGATGGATGGGGTATTGAATTTTCACTTTTCCTCAATCACATTAAAAAATCCTCTCAAGGAGACCATCACCTTCTTATCATCAAGATATTTTCAACAATTGTCACAACAATAAAAACCTAGCTTTGGATAAGAAGTTATGGATTCTTAAAGTTTTAAGCCTTCTTTCCTTATAATTCCACGTGGCACCCACATGGATCCATATCATCCTCTAACATATATGTGGCTTCTAGCATGGAACTTACCGCCTGGTATATTGAGTCCTCATTCTTACAGAACTCCTAATTCGATGACCCAAATTCACTTGGGGTATTTTTCCTCTAAACGACAGGACATAAGGTTACTTCTCCCACTCCAAGGTCCTTTCTATGAAAAATCTTACCTTTATATCCCATGGATCTCAGGTCTAATCGATCAAGGACCATGATCATTTCGACACATCTAATGTGCACGAATATTAATGCCCATTCCTTCTGTTGCGCCTCTTTTGTCACCTTAGTGAGAAAAATAGAGGTGCTTGCAAGCTTAGTTGGG
>JZKD02S1285648.1:0-12052 GCA_000966675.3 Picea glauca | reverse complement strand
AGGTGTAACTTTATTCTTTGCAAGCATAAGCTGTCTTTCTAAACCAACTTCCTATTTTCTTCACAAAAATAACTCAGCTCCACCTACCCAACCACTCGGTCAATTCCCTACTTCATCAATTCCTACTCATGTATCATTGCTAGTATTTTTGAAGGTTGTTCCCTCTTGGTCAATTATTTTGGCGTTTTCATTAAATCAAAACATGATTACATGCTTAATAAACAAAACTATATGAAGTCATAGCATAATTACATTCTTTGGGGAAAACATGGTGTTACATTACCTTCCCCTTGAAAGAAACACCGTCTTCGATGTTTGAAACACCAAGTATATACAATTATATGGAAAAAAATGGGTATGCCAATCTCATGGCATATTCCAACTCCCATGTAGCCTCATCTACTCCAAAGTGCTTCCATTGCACCTTGACCTGTACAATGGCTCAGTTCCAAGCATTATTTCTCTCCTGTCCAGGATGCATTGAGGTTCAGGCTGAAATTCTCCCTCTGGTTCCACCTGTATCATAGTCCAATAAATAACATGATTATAATCATGTACATATTTGTTTAACAAAGACACATGGAACATATTATTACCTTTAATAGTAGGTGGTAATGCAAGTATATATGTTACTGGTCCTATTCTTTCTAGGACTTCAAATGGTCCACAATATTGGGGTGCTATATTATCACACATTCCCATTCTTAAGGAACTTATTTTGGGTTTTACTTAGGGATACACATGATCCCCCATTTTGAAATCTCTGTGATTTCTCTTGCTATATTCATATCTCTTCTGTCTGTCTTGGGAGAATTTCAGACTCTGCCTTATTTTAACCATTGCAAAGTCCATCTCCTCCAACAATTATGGTCCAAGTGTGATTTTGTCCATTGGACTATCTCATTTGATTGAAACTCTACACCTTCCATACAAAACCTCAAACGAGCTCATTTTAAATGATTCATGATAACCATTGTTGTATGCGAATTCTACCAAAGGTAGATATTCTTCCCATTGCTTGGATTGATGCATAACATGAATCCTTAACATTCCCTCTAATATTCTAATCTCTCTCTCAGTCTGACCATCTGTTTGAGGATGGTAGGATGTACTAAATGCCAATTGCGTTCCCAAGCATGCAAATAATATTTTCCAAAAACTTGAAGTGAAATTAGCATCTTTGTCCGAGACTATGGTCTTAGGTAAACCATGCAATATGAAAATCTCTTTTATGAAAACATTAGCAACATCTATGGCTTTGAAAGTAAACTTAATAGGAATAAAATGAGCTTCCTTGCTCGACTTGTCCACTACAACCATGATAACAACATGTTACTTGATTGTCTTTGGTAGATCTGTAATGAAATCCATGGAAATTGTTTCCCATTTCCACTTAGGAATTTACAAGGGATGCAATAACCTAGAAGGATGTATATGCTCCACTTTCACATGTTGACACGTCAATAATTTAGCTATGTATTGAGAAATGTCCTGCTCCATTCTAGGATAATAATACAACTGTATTATTTCCGTCACCATTTTCTGGTAACCAGGGTGACCTACATATGGTTTCCTATGGAACTCCTCCATAACCAAACGTCTCAAATATATTGAATTAGGCATGTACAGTCTGTAATTACACAACAACAGATGATCAAATCCAAGATTATACCCTTCATACTTCTTTTTCCTGGGTTCTTGCTGTAACCCTTCTTTCACTTGAGTGAAAAATTCGTCTTCCTGCAAGAGGGTTTTAATCCTCTTCTTGATGTCAGAATCTCCTACACTTGTTGCTGCTAAGTGTATAGCTTGCACACTTCGGCGGATCACATTTGCGACTCTATTTTCCTTTCCTTTGATGTGTTTGATTTCAAAATCAAACTCACTAATCAATGCCATCCACCTGGCCTGTATAACATTCAACCTTGGCTGGTCGAATAATAATTTAGACCAAAATGGTATTTCATTAGGAGAAATATTCTCTCGAGAGAGTATTGCCTCCACATCTTCAACACATGCACAATTGTTGCTAACTTAAGATCGTGGGTAACATACATTTTCTTGAGCTCATTCAACTTTTGTGATTCATAAAAAATCACCTACCCTTATTTCATAAGAGATCCACCAAGTCCCTCTTTGCAATCATCTATGCAAACTGTGGAATCCTTTTTTGGGTTTGCAATCTTTAGAACATGGGAATTAGTTAAAAGATGATTCAACTATCTTAATAGTCTGGTTTCCATACAAATTTCTTTCCCTTTCTTTGCAAATATGTAATATGATTACCGATCTTTGAAAATCCCTTTATGAACCTTCTGTAGTATCCAACCAATCCCATAAAGGATTTTACTTCTGTGACATTCTTAGGGGTAGGCCAATCCATGATTGCCTCGATATTTTTAGGATCCAATTCCACTCCTTTTCCTGAGATTATGTGGCCTAAATACTAGATTTCTTTTTGAAAGAAATCACACTTGTTGAACTTAGTGTACAAATGGTGCTCTCTCAACACTTGCAACACCATCATGAGATGCTCTTCATGATCTCCTATGTGCTTTGAATACACCAAGATGCCATCCACAAATACTGAGACAAACTTGTCCAAATACTTTGTTAGCACTCTATTCATACGACACATGAATGTGGCTGGTGCATTTGTAAGCCCAAATGGCACCACTATAAACTCATAGTTCCCATACCTTGTTCTAAAGGTTGTCTTATGGATGTCCTCATCCTTGATTATGACTTGGTGATATCCTGACCTGAAATCAATCTTTGAGAAAACTACAACTCTTCTGAGCCGATAAAAGAGATCATCTATCCTAGGCAAAGGATACTTGTTCTTGATGGTCATCTTGTTCAATTACTGATAATCAATACACAGTCTCAAGGTACCATCTTAATTCTTTACAAATAAGATTGAAACTTCCCATGGAGATACACTTGGCCTAATGTAACTCTTATCTAACATTTCCTTCCACTACACCTTCAACTCCACCAACTCAGGTGTGCTCATTCTGTAAGGTAATTTCAAAGCTAGCACCGTTCCAGGAATAATATCTATTGAGAAATCAAGATATCTTTTTAGAGGTAGTCTAGGAGCTTCTTCTAGAAGCACATCTTTGAATTCCCATATCACTGGGTGATCTTCAAACTTCAACTCTTTTCTCTCTATTGAGTTAAACACTTGTATAACATACAAGGGACACCCTTTTCTACTAAATTTTTTGAGATACAACACCGATATTTGCCTTATTTAAACTGGCTTCCAAATGCCTTGAAAAATCCTTGCATTTCCCTCCTCATCTTTGCATTCCAAAACCTTCTCATAAAAATTTAACCTTGCCTTATGGGAAGCTAACCAATCCATTACCAACAACACATCGTATGGGCCTAGGGGTAGGATATTCAAAGCTGCATGAGTCTTCAGTCCATCCATTTCAATTGGACATGCTTCAATCACTTCAACCACTTTTCTCTTGGTTTCAGTGGCTAACTCAACCAACCATGACATTGCATGTTTCTTTCTCTGTAATGAACATGCCTCAACAAATTGAGGTGAAATATAACTGAGGTTATATCCTAGGTAAATTAAAATAGAGATAGGTTGTTCGATAATAATACCTTCTAACTCCACCCTAGAGGCTTAGTGGTAAACTTGTTGATTCTCCACAACTGCATATATTCTCGACACGCTTCTGGCTACATCGTTGATTGTAGCTGCCTCCTGCACATTATAAATCCTCTTGCTGTCATGCTACTTATGAGGAAAGTCCCTCAACATATTTGGCTCTCCACATCCCCATCATTGCAAAGGTCCTTTCTTGGGTTCCCCTTCTCTTTCTCTTGCTTATTCTGTTGGTTTATTTCCACTTTGAGATGGACAATTCTACTGGTGTACATTTCTGCTTAGCTAACCTAACTATGCACCTTTCTTGGAATTCTTGTATGGGAATGACTTGAATCCCTTCTTCTATAATCCACTCTTGTCCTTCCTCTTCTATTCCTTTAAAGGCCCTTGCTTATGATTATATTGATCATAGAAACACTTGGCCTTCTGAATAGTGTCCTTCAATGTCATGGGTTTGCCGATAATTTGAAATTGATCTTTTAAACACTATGGTTAAGTTTATGCATGAGTTGATTTACCATTTTTGATTTAAGAGAAGAAGCTTAATGAAAGAAGTTGCAACCATATAAGAAGTAAAAACAACAAAACCATAACACCAATATTGTTAACGGAGTTCAACACATGTTTTCCTACGTCTTCGGGCCTTTGTCTCAGTGGGGAAGGCTTCTTATTAATATTTAATGATTTAAGAATACAAAAGAAAGGATTACATAACAACTCCAGAAACCACCTTTCATATCTACAACTTTTGGACAGAAACAAACATCACCATTGGCTGGAACATGAATGATCCAAATTATTTTCAGCACAAAATGAGAGCAGAGATATAATAAAGCAATGTACAGAGATATCTCGGATATCCAATAATATAATAGAAATGTATGAGAGATGCAACCATAAACACAAAGAAACAATAATACACAATTTTCTATTAATGATCGAAAAGGTACAAAGACTGTAAAAATACAGAGTGAAAGACTCACTAGAATGGTGACAACTTATCTCTGAGAAGAGATATGTCCGCTACTCACATTCACAAGAAGATATATTTTTTTTTTTTGTAACTAGGGGAATTGATAACAACGATAGTATCGTACTCATGTGACACGGGGTCGAATCCTGCCGGCTTCCTTATAACCCCTAGGGAGAAACACACAGCCTGCAAGCACACCCTTCGAGTAAATCAGGGTGAGAATCAACCTTGAGACCTCTTTTTACATATTTCCTTCCATTTACACAACACTTGAAAATAAGTCTACACCCCTGTGGGAACAAGAAGATAATTTTACAATGAGGCTCCAAATACCTTTTTATCATAAATAAAATCCAAAAACCTAACCCCGAAAGATGAAAAGCCAACAATTTTGTGGACCTCATTTTGGGTAGTTTGGTGTATCAACTTCCTGGGGGTGTAACTTTGGCATACGATATTCATTTGGGGCACACGATAGATCGTTGGAAATGTATCATTGGGGGATCAATTATATCATTTGGATATCATTGAGAAGCTTGATCCTAGAAAGCCTTCATTTAGGCCCTCAAAATGGCCCCGAAAGTTAAAAACTGCTAAAAGTAGTAAATTACCAAAATTGCAAGAAAACTATTTTGAGCCAGTTGGAAAAGGTGGGTGGCCACTGATGTCCACCTAGATCAATACTCCCTCCTTCGGAAGCAATGGTCTCCATTGCGTTGAGTTCCCGGGGGAGAGGGAAAATTGTTTTCTAAATCTAAATCTTGATGAGTTGCTTACCATGTTGGAAAAGTTGTGCTACTTAGCTTATTGAAGGTTGTCACAAACTTGTGGCTGGAAGGGTTGGACCTTTTTAACCAGTTTGGATACATGAGATGCCTATGTGCAGAAGGAATATTTAAACTTTGCTGCAATCTTTTCAACCTACTTCTGTTGGATAGAAGGTGCTTGGGTAGAGGATATAGTGGTTCCAATATCCTTCTGTTCACCTTTTGAACAGATTGTGAGGAAGCTGAATTTTGTAGTATGAGATACTACCTCACGACATTGTTTAGGTAGGAAAATAGTTGGAACTACCTCTGGTATCCTATAGAGATTACCCCCCAGAGTAAAATTGACACTACGGGGTCGAGACTCATAGACATTGTTAGCACCAGAAGTCACCTTTGGATTGTGACAGAGGTAAGCTCAATACCCATTAGTTTTATGTCACAGGTTGGTTATAAGAGGGTCAAATGGGTGTAGTCTCGAGAAAATATTGTCTTAACTCAGAAAAATGGAGTGGTATGCACAGGCATGTGAGGTCTTGGTTTAATTTCAGTCAGTAGGTTGTAGTAAGGGTGAGTAGGAGGAAGACTTTGGCGAGAAAATGTAGAGTTCTTCCAAAGACATCAGGTCTTCCAGTCGCCCAGGAGGAAAAACTTAAACACAAGATCTTGTTGAATTCAAATCTCAAAGGAACTAAAAATAATTATAACAACACTAAAATCAAACTTTCATCATAATGTAGTCACAATAATTCAAGTGCATCGGTCAATCATGAACTCTTTTAGTATTGGAGGGAAACAAGAGGGAGCAAGAAAGCTGACTTTCATTAAACCAGAAATCTCAGATTACAGAGCATAAATAGAGAACCAGAGTGTTCATTAAAACTTTACAAATTGAGAGCTTTTCTCTACCATCGACCATTAAAAAATATAAAAACTAAGTATATATACTCAAAGCAACTTGCTCCCTACATAAGCGTGCTGTGGTCACTGTATTCAAGGCTTGGTGTCTGCATCTTCTTCTATCAGCTGCACTTGCATTCTTCTATCAGATGCAATATCAGATCGGTATGGGCTTCACGTGAAAATCCATGACAGGGAACTTTCGACTGATAGTCTGCCCTCCATGGCCAGATTTTCCATGATTTCCATTTATGTGGTGAAATGAGGTTTCAACCACCTTCCCCATTTTCATTAACTACTTTCATAGGGATCAGGGTGAGACTTGACACCCATGAATGTTCCAAGCGAGCTCACGACTCCTTAGAGTCAATTATGGTGCCTCGAGGCCATATAGATCCTTCTCGGCGACTGACTTGGGTGCTTTGGTCCTTTGCACAACTCTTTTCCTCGCCCTGCACGACCTCGGGCCATGACCTTGTGCTTATCTCATATGAAATTTTGGGATTTCATGTTTTGGGAGTTTTCACTTCCCCTCATTTCAAATATCTCGACGCTCAAATCGTGAAAATGTCCATTTGGATCAACGATCAGATTTTCTTTGAATCTGACGACCACGATCATCTCCTCGAATGACCTTGGTTACATATCAATTAATCAGATGCCTACCTTCCTCTACAACCCTGCTTTCATATGACCCTGAGTTGTGATTGCGAGCCTAATTTCCAGACGCTTCAGGGTTTCACGTTGTGTTCCATGTTGAAAACCCCAAGTCATGAAATCTTGATTGCTTGGATCAGGTGACGCACGTCCCTTTGCATTAGATGACCCAGATCATATCGACATTTTGGGACCTGGGATATCGAGACTTTTCACTTATGGAATGAATGACCTAGATTATTTCATGACTTCGCGCTTCACAAGTCCTCACAACTCTACCTTTTGATTGCTCCATGCTGCGAGTCAGAGAAATGTTGATCCTACGCCACATGTTCTTCCCAGTGCCAACCACTAGGATTAGCCTCGCAGTTTCAGACCTATGGATGATGCTAAACTTCGTGCAACTCTCTTCTCTTGATTATCCGATGGCCACTGATCCGATCTGCCTGATGGATCTCCGTCGTTGAAAATTGATCTTGATCGCTCGCTTGAACTGAGACCACATCAGGCCTCTCTAAGTGCTGCGCTTGGTGCTCATGACTGCGACCTGTGTAGATTACTTGAATGACTGTCTGAGGGCTCGGGAAACAAAAAGGATCAGCGACAGAGGCAAAGAGAGAGAAGTGATCGATTTTATGGAAAATATAAAGGCTTATGGCTGATACTTCTCAGTCAATCTGATAAGGAAAAATAGGTCGATTAAATGGATGAAAACAAACAATAGAAAAACTACATGCCGAGAGGAAAAAACTATGTTCGATTTTGCAAAAAGAGGAGAAATAGGCCAAATTATAGACCTAGGTAGAAACCAAACTCACAAGACCTTGACAAGTTTATGTGATAACATTTGGCTCCACAGGGGATGGCATGCTCCCTATGAGCTTCCAAGAACACACATCTCCAGTGCCTTTGCATTGGGCTATGAAGTCTCCTATTAAAAACAAAATAAACATAAAACGGGAACGATATTTACAATTGTAGGAAGCCGACTTCGAATTTTAAACAAATTTTTTTTTTAGGAAATGCCCATTTATAGGGCTGCCAAAAACTGCGTTACCCTCCAAATTATTCAACCTGTAACTATTATTTGGAAATATCTCAGAAATATTGAAGGGGTCGATCCAAAGGGCTTCAAATTTACCATGCTTTCCATTGTCCTGTCTGGGTGCATCCCATTTGAGTACTAGATCTCCCAGCTGGAGATCCTCTTTACTGCTCTTCCTGTCAAAGGTCTGCTTAATTCTCTGCTGATGGCCATGTGCTCTGTCCATCACACGATCTCTAGTCTGCTGGACTTCTACCAGTTGATGAATTCTTCTAATCATATCGTTAGGCTCTCCTTGGTAGTCCTGAAAGAATTTTGCCACAAGCAAGGTGAGATGAGAAGGAAACACTGCTTTAGTCCCATATGCAAGTTGGAAAGGAGAGATGCCTAGGGACCTCTTTGTTGTCACTCTATCATCCCACAAAGAAAATTTGAGCTTTGAATCCCATGCCTTTTTTTTGTCCTCCAACAATATTTTGATGATCTTTATTAGGCTTTTGTTGGAGGACTCTGCTAATCCATTGCCTTGGGGATAGTAGGGGGTAGAGTGAATAAATGCAATTCCAAACTTCTCATAAAACTTGACCAATGGTTCAACCTTGAAGGATGCAGCATTATCAGTAGAAATTATGTTCAAACAACCAAACCTTGCCATAATATCTTCAAGAAAACTGATGATCACCTTGTGAGAAGCACTCCTTGTGGGGATAGCTTCTATCCATTTGGTGAAATAATCTGTAGGAGTTAAAATCCATTTGTGCTAACCACTTGAAGCCAAATGAATTTCCCCAATAAATTCTAGGCCCCACTGCTGAAAGGGTGATGTAGCTAGTACCAACTTCAATGGCAGAGACTTGAGTTGCTGCTTTCCGGATAATTTCTGACATTTGATACATGCCCTCATTTTTTCACATATGTCAGTGAATAGAGTAGGCTAGTAGTACCCAACCATGAGAATTTTGTAGGCTATGGTTTTCCAGAAATGATGCCCTCCACATAGGCTGCTATGAAAATCAAACATAATCCTTTGGGCCTCCTGTGGGTCTAGACATCTTAGAAGCACTCCTAGAGGGTCTTTCCAATACAAGACCTAGTCAATAAGGAAATATCTAATTTATTTGAGCTTTAAATCTCTCACCTTACTCTTCCCCATCCCATCTGGAGGTCCCAACTCCTGCAGAAAAAATATAATATCTTTGTACCAGGCGCATTCTGCCAATTGAGAGCTGTCCTGAGGACTGTTATCAGACAACTCAACTCGTTGATCTCTTGAGAAAGCGTTGATGAAGTTAAACCCAAAATATTTAGAATTAGATTCAACCAACAACTTGGCTAAACCTTGACCTTTAACTAGTTTGGTGGGTTTTATTTCCAGATCAAATTCAAGGATTTTGGCAATCCACTTTCTCCTTCATCCATCTATGTCAGGTTGGATGAGAATGTCCTTCATAGAAGCTGAAGGGACATATGAAATGACCCTTGAATGCAGAACATAAAATATGAAATCTTTGAAATCCCTTACCAAGGCATAGGCTTGTTTCTCCATGATGTCATATTTCTCCTTTGCATCTCTTAGTGCTTCGCTGAAAAATGAAATAGGCTGCTTGAGTCCTTCAATGTTTTTCTACAATAAAACAACTGCCACTGTATCAAAAGAAGCAAAAGAAAAAAATCATAAAATCTTTGGAGTAATCAGGATTGATCAACACAGGTGCCTCAGTCAATGATTTTTTGATTTGGTTGAAGGATTCTCTGGGCTCAACAATCCATTTTACTTCATTCCCTTTCCTGAGCATGGCAGTGATATGTTTCACCAATTCAACAAAATTTAAAACAAACCTTCTCAGAAAATTGATTTTGCCTAGGAAAGACTGAACCTCTTTCTTGGACCTGGGAAGTGACAAGGCTTGAATAGCTTCCACCCTGCTTGGATCAATCCTGACCCCCTCGGCTGATACAATGTGTCCCAAAAATTTTCCTTCCTGCATAGAAAACAAAGACTTCTTGGGATTTAGGGAGAGACCAAACCTTCTGCATTTCAAGAATACCTTTCTCAGATGTTGACAATGTTCTTTATCATATTTGGAGAAGATTGTTATTTCATCTAGATAGATGACCACAAATTTATCTCTTTCTCCAATGAATGTGATGTCCATGGCTCGCTGGAAGGTAGCTCCCGCGTTCATCAATCCAAAGGGAATTTTGGCATACATGAATGTGCCCCAAGGAGTGGTGAAGGCTGTCTTTTCTCTGTCTTTAGGCAGGACAAATATCTGGTTGTATCCAGAAAATCCATCAATCATGGAAATTATGGATGCACCTGTCACCCTTTGCAATATGTGTTCCATCTTTGGAAAAGGGTAATTGTCCTTCTTATAGCTCTTGTTCATATTTTTGAAGTCAACACACAGTCTGATTTCTCCATTTTTCTTTCTCACTGGGACCAGGTTGGCTACCCATTCAGAATATCTCAAAGGGATAATGAATTGGGCGTCCAACAACTTATTTACCTACCTTTCCATAATAGGCAACAACATAGGATTCATTTGTCTTAGTTTCTGCCTAAATGGTTTGGCCTCCTCTCTCAATGGGATCTTATGCTCAATGACTGTTGTGTTGTATGTTCTGAGGACTTCATAGGTCCAAGAAAACACATCAACGAATTCCTTTAATAACTTAGCATACTCGGCCCTCTGCTTCCTTGATAGGCTGCTTGACAACTTGGTGAATTTCAGATCCTCCTCTGTGCCAATATTGCACTCAGCTACATCAACATCCTCAGTTGGGCCTTTAAACTTTACTTCCACTTCGTTACCATCGAACAATCTTTCTAAAGGAACTAGTCCCTTTGGAGTGTGGTTGCTAGGTAGTTGAACAATATGGTGATTAGCAATTTTATTCAAAAATACTTCAGGGGGAGGGTCACCTTCATTATCATGGTCCTGATCAATGTGTAATGCAAAGAACTCATCAACCGACTCAAGAAATCTTTTGATTTCAAGATAATCCTCGAACACCTTCCAATGCTTGATATTATTAGGTATAGAGGGCCTATATCTAATCTCAACATCACATATGAGCTTAGGTGGCAGTGGGACCTTGAACTGGCTCGCTGAGATGGATAGAGAATCAACCATGAGATTCTCTTCTCTTGGAATAAATGAAATGCTGAAAGCCGAGAAAAAATTGTCAATTAAGTCCCATACTTCGTTTCTGTAACTTCTGAGCCGAGGGTGTTTGGCATGATAAATATTTATGATATACTGGACAATAAAATTAACATCTCCAAACAATGCTATCTCATCAATTCCCATATCCTTTGCAGCCCTCAAACCCAAAACAAGAGCCCCATACTCTACCACATTGTTGGTAGCTTCAAATTCTAGTTTATAGGAAAAATGTATGGCTTCTTGACAAGCTGACACAAAAACCACTCCGAAAAAAACACCTTCCCTAGAAGAGGCTCCATCGAAGAACATATTCCACACAAAAGTAGTTGGAGGAGGTATTTCATGAAAATAAATGGGTTTCTTTCTGATTTCAAGAGGAGCTTCAGGAGTATCAATGAGATGTAACACACTAGATCCCAAATCAGTGTTGAGTGCAAAGATAGGATGATTGGTGGGGTCTTCTTCATCACTAATAATGTAGGCCAACTGAGCTTCTCTGTATAGTCTCCTATGATCCCCTCCGAACACTAGAATGGTAGAATATGTGAGGTCCATATGCAAGGTTACTCCAAGTATTTTTATCTAAGATCTTGACAAGAGCATGCCAAACTTGGGGGGAACATTAGCCACCACGATATCCATGACCACACTCTTCATGGGTAGCTGAAACAAGGTCATGATCAGATCTGTGATGACCCCAAGACACTGCACTCTCCTTGAATAAAACAAATACAAATCATGATAAGCCTTTGTGATTTCTAACTTGAGTTCTTCCATGACAATTTTGGGCATAAGATTATGAGATGCCCCTGAATCCATCAAACAGTTATGCAACACCTTATCATGCATGTTCAATGATGTATAGAAGGGAGGGGATGAATCATCTCTATCTTCTACCATAGGACCTAA
>JZKD02S1285637.1:0-12052 GCA_000966675.3 Picea glauca | reverse complement strand
TGAAGATCTCCTTCAATGAGTTGCAGAAACCATAATACTGAAATTTCTGCAGAAATTAGCAAAACCCTAGAAACCCTAGGGCCAAAAAGTCAAAATGCTCGGAAATGCAATCTGAAGCTTGCTAGAGGTGCGATCAAGGAGGTTGTACAATCCTATGAAAAATATAGCCCCAACATCAAAGTATTAAGGGCTGAAACTGGGAAAGAAGGAGGTTCGTACGAAATTTCTGGAAACCCTAGGAGGGTCGTACGGTTCTGGAAAAAAAAGGACGATTTTCCTTGAAGTTTTGTGCAATGGGTTCTTCAAGACCTATGATCTAATACCATGTTCATTTTTCAATAAGAAAGGTTAAGCATGAATTTCATTTCATTTTTAGCATTTAACCATAACCATTAATGTTGCAACAACCAAGATCACAAGAAGAAGCGCCATGCACAAGAACACAAGAAGTATCCTGGGAAACCCTTCTCAACAAGGGAAGAAAAGCCAACCAAATCCTTTGCTATATTATCCAAGAGAAATACCTTCACCACCAATAAAACCTAGCACACAAGAGGGTTCTCAAACCCTATAAGACTAGTGCCCAAGATAGGTGCGCATTATTCCCAAGAAGGTGTACTTGCTGAAATTACCAAACTCACTTGAAAGCTATGATTCCTCAATGGGGAATTTACCTTTACTTATACTAACCTGAACCTATCAACAAAAGTGTCTATTGGCACAACATGGCCGACCTCACTATCTTATAATATAATTAATATTAACCATATTAATTATCTTTTACATTAATTACCAGTCACATTAAGGTGGGGCCGACCTGTACCCTTTACATTACAATTAGGGTTACAAGAAGGTATGACTCTTGAAAAATATAGCAAGGGATATTATACACCCACTAGTGCTCATCCACTAGGGGCACATCCATAGGGATGTCCATATATCTAGCTCACTACATTACACAAAATAACCACTTCTTCACTAGTGCTCAACCACTAGGATCACGTTCACCTGTGCTCATCCACATGCACGTCCACTCAATAGATATTCTTTCCCACTGCATTACACATGAGATTCATTTGGAGTTTCTCATCAAATATTCTGCTCAGAGGATGCTAATACATCATATTCATTTCTGTTATCAGGACGATGCACCCAACACTTTGATATTTCACATGTTCACCTTGTGCTCAGCCACAGACACATCCAACTCTATAGATCACCTTTCTTACTATGTTACACAGGAGAATCATCTGGATTTCTTCTCAACTCTCTGTATGGAGGAGGTCATCTCTACGTTCCAACTCTGTCTCAGATAGGAACCACACACCCTCTTCACGGGCTTTCTCTTAGGTTTGTAAGATGGAGAATATCTCACATAGCTGCAATGATCCACATCTCACAGGTTTGTAAGATGAAGAATGTATCACATAGTTGCAATCATCAATAGATGGGATTTCAAGATATATACTATTGCAATGTTAACATATTCCATTAGAAATCCTATATAAATGCATCTATCTTTCCTATGGTAGAAACCCCAACAATGTGGACGCATCATCATAAGATGTAGGTACCTCAATACATACATTTTAACCTCTTAAAATTTGATGAAAAACATACCATCTCTATATAGTATCATACAAGTTACTTGGTCATGAAATACAAACATAAATCCTATGGACTTTGGGAATATTCATTTTACTAGTATATATATGAGGAATGAACCTTTTATCCCCAATTGATAATTAATAAATCGTCAACAAAATTCTAGTAGGATTTGGTTGGTTCTAAGTAGAATCTTGAAATCAAAGTGAATCTTTCATAGAATAGAAAACATTGACGCCCCATATACACCTGTTGATGTGGCTTATATTCCATTTGCAACCTTGTGAACCTAAGAAAAATATATTGCAGTAGCCATTTTAAAGTTGGGTTGGGGTAACTTCTCATCAAAATATCCGTACACAATGTTCTTTATATAAACAACATAAATATTCCAAAAACATTTATGCATAGACGCCATGACACAATTGTCACTGAAAATGCATAACTATAGTTTACTGTGGTTGACTATGCTTTACTTTTATTGAGATTGAGATTATGTGTAAAGGTTGTGCCATTTCAGGTCATGGTGTTCCTAATGTGTGTTCTTTCTAGTATGTAGTTAGAATTAACAACACATCATTTTTTGACATCACATGATTCCTAGTTTCGCATGATAGGTGACACACTTGATTCATGGCTTGACTTATACACATTGTTATGGACTTATGATATGTACATGAGATTGCCTTAAGATTATGAGTATCATATATGATGTATAACACTAAATTTATATGGCTTGGAAGGAATATTCCCTTGGTATCTTGAAAGGGGAAAAAGTGAGTTGTCAGTGTCCGTTAGTTTTATATGGATAATTTAAAAACTCCAAAAACTTTGGGCATATGATAGGTGGAGTATTTGTCCCCTGCGATGATTAAGTCTTTCATTATTTACCATCTTTATGTCATTCACCATTTTTATGTCTTTGAGGAGAGTGTAGAAGGTCTTTGCTTGATGTGAAAGGGTTTCTACCCTTTGCCCACCATGGGAAAGGGAGTCACTATTGTATGTATTTTCTTCTTTTTGTAATAAAGGAAGTTTGTAGGTTTGTATTTCTAGATTTTTCATCTCCTTTGCATATGGCTTTCTTACACTATTTTATATTTAATTGTTTAATGGTAGAGCATGTGCATAATTACCTTGACATCTAAAATGCGCCACTCTTATGTTGCCATGGGAAAATCGTTCAATTGGCAATATTTAACCTTTTCATTTTTGGTTTTGGAGGCATTTGTTAAGTTTTATTTTAACTTCTACTCATTGCCCTACATGCCATGTTTCAAATACAATGTCGTGTAAAGCGACAACTTTGATTAATAAAACCTTAATAATGAATAATTTGCAAAACCCTAGTTTAATTTATAAATTGTTCTTTTAAAAAAATATTTAATTTATTTATGTAAACCAATATCTTTGATTAATAAAACCTTAATAATGAATAATTTATAGAACCCTAACTTATTCTATAAATTGTTATTTAATTTATTTTTATTTACGAAGGCATTATAGTGTATTGGAATTTTTTTTAGTTATTGTATGATTTATACTTAATCCAAAATTAGATCAACTAAAAGCTTAGAACTCTGGAGGTTGGATTTTCTAGATAAGCTGGTTGAACCAAGTCATCTAACTAATAAAGAAGATGGAGTGAAAAAAGATCAACGATGAAGTTGATTGACATGTAGGATACAATGGATTGACTAATGCCAATATGTCAATGACCAAGAAGGGATATTTACTTAAATTTGATGAACATAGATTAAAATGTTAGTGGGAGCTTTGTCAACAATGTTATGACAATTAGAAAAATGTTAGTGAGAGGGGTGTTATGATATTTAAACACTTAGGAGTTAGTTAAGATCAACTTGGTCTAATGTGTCTTTAGGTAAAAGTGTGTTTCTTTAGTATGCATTTGTGGTTATGTAATCTGACGGCCACGATATGTTTTAGATACAGAGTGATTTAACGCCTCATATTCTCTTCAATACTAATGACTATTGATCTATGACTTAGCATTTGATTCTTCCATGATCTCTATTTAAAGAGCATGGAGGGTTACTTGTTGATAATCAATTGTGAGAAACTCTCTTATGTACAAATTTTTATTTTGCATTAATATGTTGTCTCAAGTGACCACATTGGTTGGGACCATGGACTGTTTCCCTCTTAGAGGGTTTTAACCACGTAAAAACACTAGTGTTATGATATTTGATCTAGTTGTGTGAACAATTTCTTAAGGTGTTTTTCCTATGTGGGAATACTATTTTGTCGAACATGGTATTAGAGCTCGTTTGAAGACCTGCTCCCATTATTGATTGAGATCTTGAACCCATGTTGTTGCATTTTTTTGTTATACCATTTCTATGCATTTATGGGCTAAGCGAACTATTCCATTGCGTGTTGAGCACTTCTTTTAGTTGTAAATCCTTTTCTGTCTCACTCAAAAGGGTTTTTGTTAGATCTAGAGATATAAAGTCTGAATATAGAATTTTTTGTGAGTTAATATTTTGGTTTAACTATTTTTGCCGGTTTTATACTCTTTCTAGTCTGCATATACTCTTTTCTGTGTGCTCTGTGTGATCTTGGAAATTTAGATTCAGAGTGGAAAGTGTTTTCTTTTCGGAGTATACTCTTTGCTCTGCGCTTATGCAAGATCAAAATATTACAAACATAGATAGAACTTTCATTTTTCAGGTAATCTAACCAAGATCTAACCCCATTGTTGTTGAGATTCATATTTTTTCTTTCTTTGAAATTTCGCTTGTTTTTGTGTGCGACCGTGTTGAAGTTTTTTACAAGCAAAAACAAGGCTTTTTGGGGTAAGCACACACTTCGAGAAAAATAGTAAAAAAATGAAAAGAAAAAACCTCCTCCTTCATCAAATTTGTTATATATTGAGTTTTAGCTCACTTAGTTGAAAGTTTATTTATAAGAGGTCTTTAGTTCACTATAAAATAACTTTAATGTTCTTTTTTTTTTAAGTTACTTTTTTCATGCAACTTTAGTTTATAAATTAACTTCATTGTAAAAGTGATTCTCACTTATTTTATAAAAGTGGGTCACTTCATAACTAACTTATTTGTAAAAATGAGTTTATAGGCAAAGTCAGAGAAGGGAGATTTTTTTTATTTGGTCAACCTCATTGTGCATCCATCACTACATGAGCCAACTTCTACCTGCCATATGGCTCTTTGGTTACCCTTTATGCCTTTTTAAAAATTGGCATAACTTTGACATCCAACATTTGTTTTCAATGTTGTTTTTTTGAACAAGTTATTTTTTTCAAGAGCTTTCCATCCAGACTTTTAATTTAAGCTATTGAATCCATACTATTTGAATATTTTTAATATGGCTGCTCCAAGTGATCTTTTTCTTACTAGTACCGACTATTTCACATGGAAATCCCACATGGAGGATGTATTAAGAAGTAAATGATTGTACTAGATTACTTTGAGAAAATAAAAATCCCCCATTGATGCTGATAAGAAAGTCAAATGGGATAATAAAAATGATGAAGAACGTTGATTAATTGGAATGTCCATCTCTCCTTATTTACGATTTCACATTCAAGGAATCAATGACCTAGATGAAGCCTGTGATAACTTGCTAGAAGTCATATTTGGTAAACACAAAGTGATTTGAGCCCACGAGATTGAAATCAATTAATGAATTTAAATATCGACGATTTCGCTTGCATTGAAGATTATTTATCTAATTTCAAAACATTTAGAATTTTACTTAAATATTATAAAATAGATATGAAGGATGACTGATGCATATATGTTATTCTTGCTAATATTCGTGCTACATATTTTGTTTTTGTATCTACCTTGTGTGCCATCAGAGAAGCTCTTGGGGATTCTTATCAAGTTCCTACTCTTGAGTCTTTTGTGATTCTCAAAGTAGAGAGAAAGATAAGATCTTGCATCTTGGAGTGATCAACGCTGCAAGTAAATCTAACAAATCCTTAGTGGCCCAACAAAAATATAAAACCAATCATCCAAAGAAGCAACATCCTTGCAACAAGCAAAACAAGGGTCCCAATCCCTCTTAGCTAGCTTCTACTCCAAATGGTGACGAACAACCAAAATAAAAAAGTAAGAGACTCACATACATTGCAATTTTTGTGGGTGAGATGGTCATCTAAAGTCTAATATTTTAAAAAGTAGAGGCCTTAGAAGCAATAATGAAGAAGCACAACATCAGTCTTGATTTTTCTTCTTCTAACTCTTCTTCTCATAGACATGCACTTTCTGTTTTTTGTTTTTCCTCCAATGCAACATCTACTTCTTCCAATGAGTGACTTATTGATTCCAGAGTATCTTATCATATGGCTAAGGATAAATCCATTTTTTCAGCTTTTAATGAATGTAACACCAAATAAATATTTGTTAGTGATAATAGATCTCTTAGTGTTGTAGGGTACGGAAAAGTTCAATTAAATGATGATCATTTCAATGATGTATTGTGTTCCATATATTTCTTGCAACATTCTATTAATATATCAAATCACTCATTCAGGTGAAGGTAAAACAACAAAGTTTTCACCTCACCAAGTTGTAATCAAGGATTGAAAAGATCCTAAGCATGTTCCAGCGACTAGAATTGTTGATAATATTGCTAGGTTGTACAAATTTGAAAACTTTGGGTCATCACCTTTTCCATCATTTTTTATTGCTCATAGTGATGACTTGAGAAAACGTTGGCATGAGTACTTTGGTCATATACATTGTTGTAACATATAATGTTTTTGCTAAATTTTTCTTATGTTTCGCAAAATTTGTTTATTTCTCCATGCCTCAAATCCTTTTCTTCACTTAACTGTACATTTAGTTTAGGTCACTTTTCATTGAATAAGTTTTTCTTTTATTTTCCCACTTTTCAAATTTGTTTGATTGCTTGGATTTACTTAGTCATTTTGATTAGTGTAAACTCTTTTATACATTCTATTCAATGGGTTTTGGTTCTTAATTTTGCAAATTTGAGTTTAGTTTTTCTTATTATTGTAAACAATTCCTTTTGATTTATTTTCGATTTTCTTTCGATTTGATTATGATGTTATTTTCTCTTCATTTGGTTAACATACTGGGAAACATGTCTTATATTATAAGAGATTTCTTATTTTTACCATACAATTAAGCAACTTTTTAGTTTTGGAGAAAGTTCTTTTTTATCCAATATAATTTCATTGTTCATTAAAAAAGAAAATGCTTATCTAACATCATTATTAAGAGTACCATCCATTTCATAACATAAAACTGACAATAGTGATAATCATAAATGAGAGAAAAATGTAGGCTTGGTTTTTATTCACCAAAATTTTTGTCGACGAAAGCAACTCCCATAATACCCTGCTTCCATCACCCAATTGCATATCACAATTCTCTATATATCAAATCTAAAGGGTGAAATTTACAAATAAGGAAATTGAAAGTACTTAAAGAAGAACAAACAAACTCGTCAGCGCTATGGACACTCGTTGACGCCGAGACAATATTTGTGATTCACATTAAAGGGGATATAAACACTTGCAAATAGCGATGCAATAACAATTTTAAAGGGAGACGAGGAACACATGCGTGCAAAGATTGGGTCTGAATAAATATTTAGGCCTTTGTTTGATTTCGTCACTGATTAGAAGCTTTGTCTTATTATAACTAATGAACTCCATCTCCTTGCTCTTTTTGACCTGTTATGATAAGTAAAGAGTATTGCTAAATGGATAACTAATCATTTTTAGATATTAAGAAATGTACTCCTAAACAATTAAGTGGAAACTCCAAACGAAGATTAATAAAATTAAATAAGAACAACTGCTTCACTCGGTGTGTCGCCATTTGAGTTTTCAATAGCTTCCTTTAATTTTTGGAAACAATGCTTTCGTTCACATTTTTTGTTCTTGCTTGTTTTATGTGTTTGGTTGGATGCTTTTCCTTTTTGTTATTTGCTTTTCACGATTATGATTTCGATCATGGGGTTGTTGGGTCATGTCACTTCATCATATTTTTCCACCCATGATGTTTGCACCATTTGAGTCTTTTTACATTTCCATCATTCAACATTCTTTTTAGGCATTGTCTAGTTGTTCTATGAAATGATTTTTTTTGTCGGAATGCGGCGATATAGATTTACACAAATCACTATTTTTTGTTGTTCAAAATCAATTTTTGAATGCAAAAATGGGTTCATCATGCTGAAAAACCCCACTCGAATTATACATAATCACTCAAATATACAAATCTAACAATTTCTCACAGGATTTCGAGCAAATGTCTCCGAAAAAAATGATCATTTCGTAAAACGTTTAGCCTACGATGTTTATATTTGTGATACATGTCTTCTATAAGCCATTAAGAGGCCGGAGTGGATGAATGCCACGCCATTACAAAACCCTGGACGTGAGGAAAATCTGGAAACAAATATCTCCCACGAGACCACAAGGAAGAGGATAGCGCAAAGATTACTATTCAGATTGCTTAAACCATATCATCAGATAGCTCTACTTGTCAATTTGATGATGCCATGTGCAAAACCAGAATATGTTGAAGCAGATAACACCAGGTTGATGGCGTTTCATTATGATAATTTTTAGACGCGTCACCACAAGAGATCCATGATCGTTGCATAGAGAATTCAACTATATGGCAGTGGTCGTTATATAGTTTGCAGTATAACCAAAATCATTTCCGGAACACAGAGACGAGGTAATTCTTCCACGAGCAAGATTTTTTGTGCCACAAATTATGTCAAAAGATTCCAGTAAATCCAGAACATTCTATGCTCATGACTGCGCTGAGATCATCTCGCCAAATCACAGCAAATCGTGGGTTCTAGAAACAAAATCAAGGAAAATGGTGTCACTAGATCATTGCAAATCTGAACACAAAATCAAGGAAAATCCCACAAATGCACGAGGTTTAGTCCTCTGAAGTGCACAGGAGAAATTTTGGACTTGTGAAGTCCTGACATCATCTGGACCGTCCATCAAGAGACACATGGTGAGATCTCGACATTTCATGACTTGCAGGTGCAAAGGTCAAAAGACATGTTGTGAGAATTCGTGAATCGCGAAGTCACGAGTCCTTCTGGACCGTTGGATCAAGAAATATCGTGAGCCGTCGATCTTATCACATCGCAAAATCGGTAATCAGGAGTTGGACGCGCAAAGGTGATTTCACTCCAAAAACTCTGATATGCGAAATCGCAACATCACGTATCGCGAAATCCCGAGAGGACTTGTGAGCCGTTCATCTCAGAGAACAGGTGGCGGCAGATCCAAGTGTCGTCAAATCGGCATATCGGAGTTCACGGTTTTGAAAGACCGTCGCAACAAGAGTTCTAAACTCGTGAAATCGCGATTCGTGATATAGCGATAAGATCTTAGCAGTCCATTTGTTCGGACACGTGGCAGACATCGAGGAAACCGTCGGCGTTTCGGCAATCACGGTTTCAAGTTGTCAGAGAAATTTGGAGTCGCAAGTCGCGAACTCGCGAAACAACGCAAACCGTCCATCTTGAGGGGACACGCGGCGTAAATCTGAGGGCTCGGAAAAAGTCCCGAAAGAGGAGAGTCCATCGACGCATCGCGATTCGGTAAATCGCGAATCCTAAGGACAAAAGATCGGGTTTCTTTATGGTGAAAACCCTGTAAATGATTGGAGCCATCCATTTAGAAGAGACACGTGGGCGAGATCAGGTGAGTCAATCGGCACATCGGGATTCAACGTTTTGCGAATCGTGAGGACAAGAAGCACAAGCATTTTGGAACTGCGAAGTCCGAAATCCTGACAGGAGGAAAGTTCCGTTTTGGGGCCCAACTGACGTCATCTCAAGGGATCGGGAATCTCCACGGTGACAACCCTGAAGCAGCCTTGAGCCATCCATCTGTTGAGGACGCGTGGCAGAGATTGAGGCTTTCGGAAAATTTCTCGAAAGCAGAGTCCATCGGCATTACGGGATTCGAAAAATCGCGGATCCTGGAGACGACAAGTCTGGAACAGAACAAATCGCGAAATCACGAGGAGAAATCAGGATCGTCCAATATAGGAGGACGCGTGGCGGAGATCAAAAGAATCGAGAAATTTCCCGAAAGGAAAGCGCCATCGGTAAATCAGAGATCGGGGAATCGAGGAGTAAGAAGAGCTCGTAATCAGGGTTCACGAAGTCCTGATTCGCGATATCTCGATAAGATCTAGACTGTCAGATCACATAAGATCTAGACCGTCAGATCACACAAGATCTGGACCATTGAATTGTCCAAAGGCAATTTTTTGCATTTCGGCGATTTGAAAGACAAAGAGCCAGAAAATCCCGTAGCGCTTTAACAGTAAGGCGCGTGGTCACATTGCAAGGAGACTAAGGGCCAATTCAAGCCGGATAAGCTCCCTTCAGCCATCGACAAATTGAAAAATCGGCGGTCGGAGGTAAATATGAAATTTCCCTCTATTTTTTCTGCAATTTTTTTTTATGGCGTCGTCTAGCAATTTAGGACCCACTCAGGGTCCGATTCTTCTGGGAAAGAATTATGCGTTTTGGTCTCTTCGGATGAGATCATTCTTGCAAGCAGAAGAGTGTTCGGAACTAGTGGATCTTGGATATGTGGAACCAGATCCAGCCGCCCTTTCTGCCATGACAAATGCGTAGAGAATTGCTCAGGCAATGCTGAGGAACAAAGAAAATAAAGCGAAATTCTGGATTCAGAATTCTGTGGATGATTCGATTTTCTCAAAAATCATAGGCGCTGGTACTTCTAAACAGGCCCGGGATATTCTTCAATCTTCCTACCAAGGAAATGACAGGGTCAAAACAGTTAAACTACAGACTTTGAGAACGCAGTTCGAGACTTTAAGGATGACAGAGTCCGAAAATGTGGATCAGTTCATGACCAGAGTCATGGGCATCATGAACCAGATCAGATTAACTGGCGAAGCCATCACTGATCAACGCATTGTTGAGAAAATTCTCAGAAGTTTACCCAAGAAATTCGAAATGGTTGTAACAGCAATCCTTGAATCCAAGGATCTGTCAAGATTTTCAATAGATGAACTAGTTGGTTCTCTGGTGACACATGAGACCAGACTGCATCTCACAGATGAGTCAATCTCCAATGCTTTCAAAACTCAATTCTCCTTCAGCAGAGGGAGAGGCAGAGGAAGAAGCAGAGGTCACCAAGGAAGAGGGAGCAATCAGAATAACTCTCACTCCAGTGGAGGTAACATACAACAATATCTGAATCAAAATTTCCAAGGTCAGAGACAACAACAACAAAATCAACATCAGAATTTCCAGCCTCAAAGAGGCAAAGGGAGAAGATCAAATGACAAATCAAGCATTCAATGCTATTACTGCAAAAAGTATGGGCACTATGAATCTGAATGGAGGAAGAAGCAAGCAGATCAGCTCTCAGGCATAGCACATGTGTCAAATCACACAGGAGAAAACTCAAGAGGTATGTTTCTCTCATGCCACAAGACTGAACAACAACCTAAAGATCTATGGTTGCTGGACAGTGGATGCAGCAATCACATGACAGGTAACAAAGAATTACTTTCATGCATTGATTCTTCAATCTCATCTGATATTACTCTTGGAAATGATTTTTTAGTCAAAGTTCAAGGAAAAGGAACTGTTCCTATTCTTACTAAACAGAATGTAAATAAAGACATATACAATGTCTATCATGTTCCAGATTTGAAAAATAATTTTCTAAGTGTAGGAAAACTCATTGAACATGGCTATAAGGTACTTTTTGAGGGAGCATCTTGCAAAATATATGACAAATTCCCAAGCAGAAAATTGATTTCTGAAACCCACATGACCCCAAATAGGATGTTTCCCCTTACCCTCAGAATTGCAAATCTGAGTCAACCATATGCACAAAGTGCATCTACCCTGAATGAAACAATGGTTTGTCATACAAGATTTGGACATCTACCATTTCAGAGTCTAAGTCTTCTACAGAAAAACTCCATGGTCAAAGGTCTTCCTATCTTTAAAGAGCAAATTCCCCCATGTGAGTCTTGCATACTTGGAAAACATAAGAGAACTAGTTTTCCACAGTCTTCCAATCAAGCCAAACAACATCTTGAACTTGTTCACACTGACCTATGTGGACCAATGCAAATAGATTCAATAGGTGGTAGCTTTTAATTTCTAACGTTTATTGATGATTTCAGCAAAAAAATATGGATCTATTTTTTCAGACACAAGTCTGAAACTTTTGTAAAATTCAAAGAATTCAAGGCAGAAGCTAAAAAACAGAGTGGCAAATACATCAAAGCACTCAGGTCAGATGGAGGAGGAGAATACAACTCCAGAGAATTTGTAAATTTATGTAAATCTCAAGGCATCATCATGCAAGCAACAACTAGATATACTCCACAGCAGAATGGAGTGGCTGAAAGAAAAAATCAGACAATAATGAATATGGCAAGAACACTTCTTAAAGAGA
>JZKD02S1285615.1:0-12052 GCA_000966675.3 Picea glauca | reverse complement strand
TTTATTTTTATTTAAAAATAAAATCATGTTTTTTTCTCATTTGGGGTTTTACCTCTCATTTGTTTTCTTTTTTCTCTTTATATTTATTTTTTCTTTTTTATGTTTTTTTTGCAACAGTGTGGGGCTTCAAGCCATGGTTTCTAAAAAGTTACAATTGTGAGCCAAAATAAAAGTGGGTATTATTGATAGTGCTTCTTTTCAATTCCATGATTGGTTTTAAGATTTTGGTTCCAAGTGTACTGGTTGTGAGGGACACAATTTCAAAAGACTTGCAATTTTATCCCTAGAAAAAAGGGGCTACAACATCACTAACGAGGGTTGATTTTGGTGTTTTTAACACAAAAATATATCATTTTAGGGCTAGAATTCTCATTTTGAGGTCACATTTCTCATCAAGTTGGTAATAATTGTGTTGGAAATTTATCCAAGCACAAACACCCTGAAAAAAAAAGGCCTCCAAGATGGTAAAATTCCATTCAAGGTAATGGACACCAAATCCTTGTCTTCCACCTTCATCCCAATGGAACTCAACTAGTCTCTCAACTCTATGATCTTGGCCATGTATCTCACCACATATTTGTATTTCTCAAGCAGATGGTTGAAAGCTTGTTTCACTAGAACATCTATTGAGAAACACAAGAACTTTGAAATAAACCATTGAAAGATTAAAATATCCCTTTACTCGTCATCTTGTGTGCAATGTGAGTGATGAAGTGATCCTTGACAGAATAAAAAATGATTATCTTTTCCTTTGCCTCCTTGTTATATGCATCCCACAACTTTAGATCGGTAGGTGTTGGAATCTTTTTCTCAACATGCTCCCAAATCTCAACTTCCTCCATAAGAATATGTAGCCTAAGATTCCAAGGGATGAAATTGAAAGCCCCATCCAACCTGTCACACTCTCCAAGTCCAATAGTAGACATCCCTACAATATCCAAATCCACCTAAAACAAAGGTCAACAATAATTAAATCGAATAAGTATTTGTGTAGCTCAAATGCTTCTCCCAAACATGCTAGGGTTTCACACCCAAACAACTTGTAAAAATATCATTCCCAGGTACAATCATATCTTATATAGGAACTCCCTCTTGACTAAAAGGGTGATTTTAGTAATAAAGTTTTTATACCAAGTAGAAATCTCATGAATTGAGATTAATTTAGAATATTTACCTCTTTAGAGGTTCCACGGATCTAATCCCTATGAATTATTAGCCTTAGTGTTGAGCTAAAATATAAATTACGACAAAATATAGTGGAGAATATTTCACTTCACATCAATCCCAATACACTAGGCAATCCAAGATAGAATATACCAAATATTTGACAACAAGTTTTAACACTTTAGGGCAACATTTTCTTGCATAAAATAAATATTAAATCATTGCAATTAATGAAAATTTACAACAATAAATCTTGCCTATTATCTTAAACATAAATGTTAAATTCCTTAAGAAATTCAACCTTAAGTTATGTCAAATTAGAAAAACATATAAATTATACAAATTACCAACCCATGAAGATAATGATAGCTAAAAATGAAATATACAATAAGACAATTTTATCCACCTAAAAACTTAATACATAAAGATAAGAGATGGAGTTTAAGTACATTCTCTGAACTTATCACAAGCCGATACAACCCTCCAATCTCTCCAAAACTCTAGCTAGATAAAATCAAGTAAAAACCTAGCTCCACCAAAGATACTCCAACAAGATAGAATCACCACTATCAAGTCCTCCTTGGCCTCATGCAAATCCTCTCATCTTGTCTTCCTCCTCAACACCCTAACTCCAATGCCTCCTTAGGGATCAAACCCTATCCATAGACTTGAATAATTATCTAAGAAACACTAGCACCTTAAGACAAAGAGAGATAAAGTACAAATAATATTAAACAAGAGAGAGAGAGAGAGAGAGAGAGAGAGAGAGAGATACTAGCACTCCCCCTCTTACATCTCTAACCCAAGTGTAAGAAATATAAGAACAAGTGCATGATTGATGATGTTAATGTATTTATCCTTCCTCCATTTATATGAGAGTTAAGGAAGGTGTACAATGACAAGTGGACCTCATCCATTGCAAGAAACCTACAATTCATAAGTAGGTCCACACTTGTGAAGTGCTCTACTCCAAGTGGCACATGTCAAGCTCCAAGGTGACAATGATCAACAAGAAAGGGTTCAAGTCATGAGCATTACTCCCTAAGATATAGTGATCCTACACCAAGGATCCAAATGCATCTCCAATGTCATGTGATTCCTTAGGAACCACCACACCTACATGACCACTCCATCAACCCAAGTGTCCTCAAGTCAATTGTAAGCCTCCATGCAAGAAACCAAGCAACGCCATGTTGTCTAGGGATCAATTCCTTCCTATAGAATGCCCAACGTTCATTCTCCAATGCATAACATCCTTCAATAATGTAACCTCCCTTCATGTGTCGACTACATGAAGAAGTAACCAAGCTTGATAGGTCTACAACACTCCAAGGAATAATGTCATACAAGGATCCATACAAAGTCTAAGAACTCAAGAGTAAGCCACCTCCAATGGGAAATTCCATCATGGAACACCAAGGGTCAATCCTGCACCATGCACCCCAAATCTCATCAAGCACCCACAAACATGGTGTAAACACTTCCGAAGAAACCCTGAAATCTAACAAGGGAGAGACAATAAAAATAAATGGGAAGGGATTTGAAGTAATTGAGGTACAAAAATAATAATTTGAATATAATATAGAGAGTGAGAGCGATGTCAATAAATGAGACTTAATTTGAATCAAGAACTTCCATATTGTCAATCAATTTTATGGACTTGTATCATCTAAGAAATTATAAATTAGTAGTTGATTTCAAAAAATAACTATTGCTTCAAGTACAATTGAAGGTAAATTACTCTCTTCTCTCCTGGCCTAGATTATGGATTTTGTGAATAAATTTTCCATAATAAACAAGTTAGAGTGTTTGCGGTTAAGGTGAGGAAGTTGGTAAAAGGAGTTGACTCATAGTCGTCATTTTGTTTTATGGAACCTTATTAGATGTTGTTGTAAATACTTATGAAAAAATAGAGCTCTACAATGCAATGATTGTCATCACTTATTTTTATTTGTTGCATCTCTTCAATCTTGATGTATTTAGCAATGTATGTCATACTGATAATATGCATGCACAATCTACAAAAATAAAATGTTGTGCATTAATATTTAATTTAGATATATACACATTAGAAAAAAAATTCAAAATATTGAAATCAAAATATACATTGTAGCAATTTGATATGAACACTTGGAATTGAAACTCATGATTTTGGAATCAAAATTGACACTTTCATATTTCAAAATTTTCACTTTCATGAATGAAATTCACACTTTTGGAATTGAAATTATTCAAATTCACACTTTCGAAAACCAATATTCACACTTTTATAATCCAATTTTGCACTTTAAAAACACTGACATTCACACTTTCAAAATAAAAATTCACAATTTCTTAGTCTAATTATTAGTTATTAGTCCAATTTTAGTGAAATTGGCATTATAATTCAATGTAATGGATAGATACAAATTTTGGGTGGAAATAACATTCAAGGTCAACCTCAAGGATTTTCAACTGATAATATTTTTTAACTCTCAATAGAAAAAAAAAATGGAGAGTTAGTTCATGCCATTAAAACTAAATTTTAGCCACAAAAATTAATCTATTAGGTTCCTACCCTAACCTCCCTACTTTAGCCTACCTAGGAGTTAGTTAATTATTGTATGTGGCCACCCTCTTTGAATATGGCCCATTAAATAGTAGTGGGAAGTTATTTATTGAAAAAGGGTCCACTTTATAAGGCCCACTAGGTAGTTGTTACCCATTAGTGATGGGACCACAAGTATTAATGGTTTTTTCTATTGAAAATCTATTTAAAGAGATAAGAGACTACATAATGTTTGTCTTTTGATTTTGTACTTGGAGTTATGCTCAATGAAAGGTCACCCAACCTTATGAAGCAAGTGAACATTGTTTCCTTCTTTGGATTATCTTAATACATGGATATCTCTTACATATTTCATATTGTTGTCTCGTGTATCTAGTTATTGCAATTATATTCTCTGTAAACTTGTTTTTGTTTCAAATTTAAGGGTTAAGGAACACTACAAGTGGAATTAGAGGTCTTTCCTAAGCTATCACACCTCCAAATTTTAGTTAAAAAAAAATTGGGCTGGGGGCATATTCTGACGTCTTTAAATAACATAGTGATATGTAACTCAATAGGTAAAACTTCTCTTGGAGAAGAATACATGCAAGAAATGCAAGTGGAATCACTTTGTTGGAAACCATTTTAACCCATATTGGTACTCCTTCGAGTAGTATTGCATCAGAGAACACATGTATATGGAATCTCACTTCCACGTAAATCTAGGTATATTGGAAGTTCCCTTGGTATAATTGAAACCAACCTTAGACCAATGGATCATGCATCATGTTGTTATATTACACCAAGAACAACACTTATGGATATGACTCTATATAACATGGGTAGTCATGTCATTCAGATATGGACATGATCGAGCCTCCTAGTTAGTGTCCTAAGATATTGAGCTAAGGAAAATTGTGGACCTCACAAGAATATCAAAGAGCTATAGCACCTGACACTCTTATGTCTCAAGGAAATTACAAACCCTAGATTTTGTATCCATCTAGCAAAATTCCTACATCTTTACATCTATAAGGAATTTGGAGATTTGGTAGCGCAGTAATAATCATCTAGGAGTAATACTCCCACAAGAGTAATCATATAATCATCATGTTGATTGCTTAGATATCCCTCTCAAGTAACCCTTTTTTGGTGAACCCGATAATACAATTATTTGGGGTATATTTGAATAGAATCCTTTCAATTCATTGATCATAGTGAGATAAGTGGAAAATAAAACTTCCAAAATATATTTGGCGGTCCCATGGTTTAAACTTACAACATGGCTAACTCGGAGAACCATCAATAGATCCAACCTACTTAGCGCTAAGATCTTGATATCAAGGTTGTTGGAATTGAGGATACACCCAATGTTATAAATGAAACTATGACATCACATGGCCACTTCTTGAAAATGTTAGGTGTCGACTTGAATCTCAATTTAATAGATCCCAATGTTGACCCAACCATGGAGGATTCCCTAGTCTAAGAAATGCAATCCATGCACATGTTGTTTTCGGATAATCACCATCCACACTTCTAGGATCACAATTTATAGCACCGTTTGTCAAAGTTCAACGTGAAAAAAATTGATGGATCTGATCCATCAGGTTGGGTTACCCAAATGGAACATTATTTATCTTTTCATGGTATTACCAATGACCTACAAAAACTAAAAGTGGGGGTATTATATTTGGATATTGAATGTTTCCAGTGGTGGCAATGGTATAAGAAGGATTATAAAGAATGCATTTCTTGTACTGAGTTTTTGTAAGTACTTTATGCTCATTTTGAATGTGACACTCACCATTTGGGATTCGTGACAAAATTATGCCAAACTGGCATAGTTATGGACTACATCACTTCCTTTGAGCAATTTTCAATCTATAAAGAGGGCCAAACTAATTCATTTTTAAAGAATGCTTCTATAGTGGTCTCAAAGAAGCAATTAGAGCACACATCACGATACAACACCCACAAATATGGTTGGAATCTCGTGAAAAGGACAAAGAAGTTGAGATAGTGATTAATGCATAAACCAAGAGATATGTATTCACCACCCACCCTAACCCCCCTATGGTGACTACCCCTATCACATCCATCTCATAGTCAGTCTACATCCACAAGTTATCTCTCAAATAGATGGAAGAACATGAACACCTCCATCTTTGTTATAATTGTGATGATTGATATTTCAAAGGGAACAGATGTAAAGAACAAAAATTATTTCAAATGCATGTATCTCCACATGACTACTCAAATGAAATTCTTGTTGAAAATACTCCTAAACCAACCTTGGAAGACACCATCCCTCCCATGGAAGATGAATCCCCTTTGAAATATCCTTGTGAGGAACCACAAATTTCTCTCTATGCCCTATTAGGTTCTTGACACCCCGAACCTTGAAATTGATTGGCTACATCAAGCACCACAAAGTGATCATGTTGATTGACAGTGATAGCACACATAATTTTATCCATATGAGAGTGGCACAAGAAATCCATTTTATGTATGTCCCATATCTAATTTTCAAATTATGATGGCCAATGGTGGTACGATGAAATGTGGGGGGTAATGTCAAAATTTGAAACTACAAATTGGAGAGTATCATCTCAAAAATCATATGTTTTCTATTCAAATGGATGGTTGTGAAATATTTCTCAGGGCATAATGGGACCTATCACCATGGATTTCAAATAATTAGTGACATGAGCTTCACTCATGAAGCGAAAAAACATACCCTCAGGAAGCTTACATATGGTTCTCCTGAATTTATCACCTCTCATTGTATGGAGAAGTTGTTGAAGAAAGGCCACTCAAGTATTATTACAAAGTTCAATTACATACAAGTAGTAGACACCACCCCACAAGAGATACACCTTGATTTTTGGTTTTTTTATGTACCAGATCTATTATAATAACATAAAACAAAAATATGGCTAAGAATAATAGCAGAACAACACAATATATGAAACCACAACACCAAAATAATGCCTTTATTGGTAGGAAACAATGTTCACTTACCTCTTCGAGGGGGAAACCTCCATCATAGCAATGCTCTACTACAATAATTCTCAAGAAAAAAATTATCATGCCCTCTACTCCTATTTATACTAAATCTATCTACCATAAGAACAATCTAGAGGAAGATCTTCTAGAAGTGGAATCTTTTGTTAGGTCTTCTTACATTTGACTTATTCTTCCTTATTACTAGGCCTTATTAATATTGGCATTTATTACATGGAAAATATATTATTCTACCTACATGAGGGGTTAGGGAGGTTAGGTCCCTAACATTCCCTCCCCCTTAAAAACAACCTTGTTCTCAAGGCTTGAGATGAGGAAATTGTTGCAGAATTGTAGTTGGTTACTAGGTGGCATCTACTAGAGTTGTATATTTCCACTGTACTAACACTTCCCTGATGGTGTGGTGATGGAGACGATTCTCACGTTGGTCCAAGAATTCTTGTGGTTGCAACTAGATGGATCCTTCTTCATCCAACTCAGGGAGATTGGTTTGAGTTTGGCACTTAGTTCCAATCACCTTCTTTAATCATGAGACATGAAAAATAGGATGGAGATTAGAATGATTGGGAAAATATAATTGGTAGGTGACTAGTCCCACGCGCTTGAGAAATGTATAAGGACCACAAAATTCAAGAGAAATTTTCTGACAATTTTCATCCTTGAGTGAAGTCTGCTTATAAGGTTGCAATCGAAGAAACACCTAGTCCCCTTTAGCAGATTGAATTTTGAAATGACCTTGATCTTCTTGTTGCTTCATGTTATTCTGAGCCATTACCAAATTTTGTTTGAGGGTACAAAGAATAACCTCTCAAACTGTAATAGTTTGGTCAATCGCCTGAACCTTCGAGACAACTAACATGTATGAGAGAACCGAAGGTGGCATTTGTCCATATACTACTTCAAAATGAGTCATGCAAGTATTTTTATGGTAATATGTGTTGTACCACCATTAAACTAGGGGTAACCATTGAGCCCATTGATTTTTCCTCTCAGATGAAAAACACCTCAAATATGTTTCCAAACACTTGTTGACAACTTCAGTTTGGCCATCAATCTGAGGATGATAGGTTGTGCTGAGATGCAATTATGTGCCCTATAGCCTGAACAATTCTTGCCAAAAATTGTTGGTGAAAGTGGGATCTCGATCAAAGGCAATAGAATGAGGCATGCCATGAATCTTGAAGATACAAGCCATGAAAATTTGAGCCATTATGGATGCGGTAAATAGTTTTTGAAGAGAACAGAAATGAACATATTTGGAAAGATGATAAACAACAACCATGATGAATGAATTATTGCCTGATTTAGGTAAGCCAACAATGAAATCCATAGAGATGTCCCTCCAAATATTAGATGGAATTGAAATTGGCTGTAGAGTGTCGAGGGATTTGACTGTTTCTCCCTTGTTGTGTTGACAAACATCAAATTCTACCACAAAGGTGTGGATGTCCCATTTCATACCATCCGAAAACAATAAATTTTTACTATGTCATAGGTTTTGGTAAACCCTAAGTGCCCAGTTGTGGGTGTAGCATGAAGCTCAAAACGCACCGTGGATTTAAGTTATGACTATTTACTTAAATATAGACAGCCTTTGTAGTGAAGCTCATCATTGTGCCAAGAGTACCTAAGAGAAACTAGAGAATTATCTTGAAATTGTTGGATCAGATGTGAAATTTTTGGATCTTACAACCATTCTTGGTGAACATCTTGGAGCCAATCTGGTACAATGAAGGAGAGGGAAAATATGGACCCTTCATCTTCATATTTTCTTGAAAGATCGTCAGCAACCACATTGTCTTTTCCTTTCTTGTAAATTATCTCGTAATCATATCCAAATATCTTAGTCACCCATTTTTGTTGCTCCAGGGATGAAAGTCATTGCTCCAGAAAATACTTGAGGCTGTGATGATCTGTTTAAATTTGGAATTGTTGCTCCAATAAATAAGGGCGTCAAAGATACAATGGATTCAAAATATTCAACATTTCCTTTTCATAGATTGATTGGCCCAGATGTCGCTCTGACAATTGTTTGCTGGTAAAGGTCAAAGGTTGCTCGTCTTGCATAAGGAATGCACCAATTCCTCTCCATTAAGCATCACATTCCAGGGAAAAGGTCTTTTTGAAGTAAAAAAGGGCCAGGACAGGAGTGGTTCCCATAGCCTCCTTCAAGGATTGGAAGGAATGATCTGTTGTTTGAGTCCAAGTGAAATCATTCTTTTTAAGGAGATTTGTGAGAGGCGCTGCAATTTTTCCATAACTCTTAACAAACTTGTGGTAATATCCCATTAAACCCAAAATCCACGCAAGCTCTTGAGAGTCTTGGGGAAATTCCAATCTCACATAGCTTCAATTTTCTTAGGATCCACCCTGACACCATACTTTCCAACAATATGACCCAATTACTCCACTTTTGATGCTCCAAAAGAACATTTAGATTGTTTGAGGAAAATGTGGTGCTGAGAGAGTATATGAAGAATTTGATCCACATGAGAAATATGGGTTGTCCATATTTTACTATAGATGAGAATATCATCAAAGAAAACTAAGACCAAATGACGAAAAAAAGGATGGAAGACATGATTCATGAGGATTTGGAAAGTGGAGGGAGCATTACACAAGCCAAAGGGAATGACCAAGAACTCATAGTGTTCCTCATGAGTTTGAAATGCAGTCTTAGAAATGTATGCCTCTTTCATATGTATCTAGTGGTAGCCAGAATGAAGATCAAGTTTAGTAAAGTATTTGGCACCACTTAATTCATCCAAGAGATCATCAATGACAGGAATGGGAAATTTGTCTTTGATGGTGATTTTTTTGAGGGCGTGAAAGTCAGGACACATGCACAAAGAGTATTCTTTCNTCTGATCCATCAGGTTGGGTTACCCAAATGGAACATTATTTATCTTTTCATGGTATTACCAATGACCTACAAAAACTAAAAGTGGGGGTATTATATTTGGATATTGAATGTTTCCAGTGGTGGCAATGGTATAAGAAGGATTATAAAGAATGCATTTCTTGTACTGAGTTTTTGTAAGTACTTTATGCTCATTTTGAATGTGACACTCACCATTTGGGATTCGTGACAAAATTATGCCAAACTGGCATAGTTATGGACTACATCACTTCCTTTGAGCAATTTTCAATCTATAAAGAGGGCCAAACTAATTCATTTTTAAAGAATGCTTCTATAGTGGTCTCAAAGAAGCAATTAGAGCACACATCACGATACAACACCCACAAATATGGTTGGAATCTCGTGAAAAGGACAAAGAAGTTGAGATAGTGATTAATGCATAAACCAAGAGATATGTATTCACCACCCACCCTAACCCCCCTATGGTGACTACCCCTATCACATCCATCTCATAGTCAGTCTACATCCACAAGTTATCTCTCAAATAGATGGAAGAACATGAACACCTCCATCTTTGTTATAATTGTGATGATTGATATTTCAAAGGGAACAGATGTAAAGAACAAAAATTATTTCAAATGCATGTATCTCCACATGACTACTCAAATGAAATTCTTGTTGAAAATACTCCTAAACCAACCTTGGAAGACACCATCCCTCCCATGGAAGATGAATCCCCCTTGAAATCGCCTTGTGAGGAACCACAAATTTCTCTCTATGCCCTATTAGGTTGTTGACACCCCGAACCTTGAAATTGATTGGCTACATCCAGCACCACAAAGTGATCATGTCGATTGATAGTGATAGAACACAAAATTTTATCCATAGGAGAGTGGCAAAAGAAATCCATTTTATGTATGTCCCATATCTAATTTTCAAATTATGATGGCCAATGGTGGTACGATGAAATGTGGGGGGTAATGTCAAAATTTGAAACTACAAATTGGCAAGTATCATCTCAAAAATCATATGTTTTCTATTCAAATGGACGGTTGTGAAATATTTCTTAGGGAATAATGGGACCTATCACCATGGATTTCAAATAATTAGTGACATGAGCTTCACTCATGAAGCGAAAAAACATACCCTCGGGAAGCTTACATATGGTTCTCCTGAAATTATCACCTCTCATTGTATGGAGAAGTTGTTGAAGAAAGGCCACTCAAGTATTATTACAAATTTTAATGACATACAAGTAGTCGACACCACCCCACAAGAGATACACCTTGATTTTTGGTTTTTTTATGTACCAGATCTATTATAATAACAGAAAACAAAAATCTGGCTAAGAATAATAGCGGAACAACACAATATATGAAACCAAATCACCAAAATAATGCCTTTATTGATAGGAAACAATGTTCACTTTGTTGATATTATGGTAGCTTCGGGAGGTATGAACCTCTATTATGACCTATGACGAGATTAGAATCCTCCGGAAGGAAGCAAAGAATTGAAGGAAACCCTAGACAGGTTGTTGGCTGAACAAATATATTTTTATTGAATTTATTGATGCCCAGAAGGAGAAGTTGGCCCAGTTAGACTGGCCATGTCGGCCCCAGTTAGACTAGCCAGTCCACTATAAATACAGGGTGCCAGTTTCATTATTTGTTATCTCAACAGTTGCAGTGAGAGCAATATCTGCGCAGGCAGTTGCAGGCAGCAGCAGTATTAGTGTGCAGGTTTTCTAGGAAAGATGGGAGAGTGGTGCGCTAGCTTATGGGTGGGATCATCTGTTCAGTTTAGTTTCTATTATTTTTCTTGGTGCATTTAGCCTCTCTTGGCTATAGATTGTAGCCAGAATTCTCTTCTCAGTCAAGGTCAAGGTGCTCGGAGGGTGGCTTAAGGCCTGTGGTTGGGTGACGAGGGTATCATCAATGGTTAAACGAGCACAATCCTCTATATTCTAACAGCTTATGGGCCCATGCACCCTTCAGTCAGCCTAAAACGTTGGAAGGAAACATAACCACTAGGTATTGAGCTCATTGAGGAATGTCGCTAGGGTTACTAGCAGGAGCAGCTTCCAAAGAACTGCAGCAGTTGCAGAAACCCTAATTCTCAGATCCGGCACCTTGTGATGGAGCATCTTGCTCAAGGAGAAGATATCCAGATGTGCCCTAACTCAGTGCACCTATTTACTTTCTCATAAGAGATAAATGACGCAGGTGAATTTTTGGTTCAAGGCATGACCAGTTATCAGTCAACCGAAGACATGTGCGAAACAATCAGTCTCTTACATTACTCAGCACTTACCAGGACAATTGAAGACGATATGTGGATAATCGAAAGTGGAGCTTCCAGGCACATGACGGGAGATCAAGCTAGACTCTCAGATCTAAATGAGAGAAAGACATCGTACAAAGTGGATCTTGGAGACAAAAGCACCTACCTCGTCGAAGGATTTGGACAAGCCT
>JZKD02S1285614.1:169878-184843 GCA_000966675.3 Picea glauca | reverse complement strand
TTTCGGGTGCAACATCTAGAGCTCGTATACTCTCAATCGAGCATGCTCTATGAAATTATGCCAAATGAATTGTGATCTACTCTCGACTTGGAAAATCCAAAGTGTAACCTGCATGTCGATGGCATAGTGGGTTCTGCTCAAACAAAATCCGCAGATTTGGCTGCAAGCCAGATGCAAAAATTTTCTATTCAACAACCTATGGCTGGTTCGGCCTCTAGCTCAACCACCCCCACCACCCAGTCTTCCGATGTACATTTTGTGCAAATGAAGACTTCAAAGGGTCCTCAACGACCCAGAGAGAAGAAAAAAAGAAAGGGTAAGAGAGGTAGTGGGGGTAATAACAAAAAATATGATAAGAATGTTGAGGGGGGGGAATATGAAAAAAGGAAGGTGAAATTTCCCTGCAATCTTTGTGATGAAGATCACCTTACACATTGGTGCCCATAGATGGAATAAGCCCAACGTCTTATAAAGTTGAATCAACAGCGACAACTTGTGGTGTTGAAGAATCCCTTTCCATAAGGGCAGAATATGCAAGATGGTTCTTCCAACTTCAACCCATAAGGGGGAACTTCAAGTGCGCCCTCATCTGATGGATGCCAAGGAGCGGTGAATATGCTTAGCCATTCGAGGCTAAAGGATGTATATTTATCGACAAGATCTTGGAGTTATGATAATTGAGAGTTGACCGAGAAGGGTAAGAAAGCTTTAGAGGATCAGGTCCCTCTCCACATAGAGAATATTGACAAAGAGACAGTGTCGCACATACTTAAGGGTGTTTATAAATGGACAACACATAACCCCAATGCGAGAGTTGCCCCCAATTATTCGATTGTCGAGGATTTGGCTCAGATGTCCTATGAAATGTCCATTTTAGAGGTGCTCCGAAGTTTCCCCTCATAACATGTTGCATTATTGTCTTCCATAGAAGTTGTTGATTCCTCTAGTAAGCTCATGATGAAGTTTGATGCTACTGACGTGAGGTCCCGCCTTCCATATCACATGGATTTCCAGATTGGTGTTGTTTGTAACAATCTTTTGGTTAGGAGAATCGTTGTCGATGAGGGTGCTTCGATGTGTGTAATGCCCTTGTCATGTTGGAAATCTATCGATTCTCCTGAGCTTAACCCCTCTCCTACCCTTTTGATTGCCTTCGATGGACAATTTTTTTGACCTCATGGTTTTATTCCTTCTTGTCTAGTTACGTTGGGGGGGGGGGAATTCATTTGCGTGGAGGTTGAAGTAGTTGATGCATCATTCGAATATAATTTGTTGTTAGGAAGGAGCTGGACATATTCCACGACGTTTTTCGTCTCAACGGTATTTTAGATTATATGCTTTCCCCACGAGAGAAGAATTGTGACCATTGATCAGGTAGTGTCCAACCTTTCTGATGTGACAGCTAGCCCTGGGACTGTCGTCCCCTGGATCGAAAACTCTCAGGCAACAACTGAGAATATCAGTTTTGGAATGTACCCTTTGCTCATGAGATCTTTTGATTTTTTCGCATTAATTTCGTATGTTTGCGCCACTCCGGTCGGCTTCCAAAAGCTGAGTTCTAGGACTTCCATCAATAGGGTCGTTTCGTTTAGAATGTTGTATACACATGACCCTCAGATGTTACCCTTGTCGTCTATTTTAGTTGAAGGTCGAGTCCATGTCAAGATGAACGAGCCCTTCTCTGCAGATGAAGTAGCTTATCAAGCCAGTAAGCAAGCCACGACAGACCCAGATCAAACTCCCTCGGTCATGGAGGAGGATGATATTTTTCTCGATCTTGTTCAGGCTAAAAAACTCTTCAAGCTCCCAAGTCTATCTAGACATCGTCTTGCCATTAGATGAGGCTATTATCGAGGCAATGGTCAGAGCTAAAAATCCTTGGGGTGATATACATCACATATCATATTTCCTCCCTGAACTTAGTCGTGTAGAGAATGGAGAGTTTAAGTCAGTTATCGTTAAAAGTGTTGATAGGACAATCAATCCCTTGGTCGGACATGGTGTTTATGCCGAAGGAAATATGGCTAATATATCAGATACGATCCCGATCAACATCTCTAGGAATCCCGATGTCATCGAAAATGTCTTCGTCGAAGCAAAATGATCACAAGATGAGATCGTTCAGTACACAACACTTTTTAACAAGTTTTGAGATGTCTTTGCATGGTCTTACGAGGAAATGTTTGGCATCGATCCTCGGATCATTCAACATGAAATTCAAACCTATGAAAATGCAAAGTCAGCTCGACAAAAGTTGAGACTTGTAAACCTTAGGAAGGTAGCGACAATCAAAGAAAAGGTGGAAAATCTTCTTTGGGCTTCATCTACCCCATGCCTTTGATGGAATGGGTTTCCAACTATAATATCCATAGGTTGAACCCAATTGTAATGTAAATGTAAATGTACTTAAGTTGGTGAGTTGTTTGATATCATTTTGTATGCACCTTTCATGGCATAGTGCGTGCATGTACTGCGCAGTAAAATGATGAAGTGCGCACATTTCAGGATACCGTGCGCAGCAACTTAAGTGCGTGTGATTTTGAGGCCAGGGAGCCTTTGTGTATATGTTGTGTTTTATAGGCTGGCGAGTCAGTTATTATAAACTAGGAGGGTTATGTTTGTATTAGGCCAGAGAACCTAGATGTTAAAGGTTAGTGCGCCTATTTTTGTATATTTCTCATCATTAATATAAAATACATCGATGTGCGTAGACCGACCATAATAAAAGAGTATGGTGGACTAAACTCCAATAGTTAGGAAAAGGGGGGGCTAAAAGTTAAGAAAAAGGGCTAAGCTAGGGAGCTTAAGCCAAAAAGGAATATTATATTAATATTTCTTAAAGTATAAAGTATGGGTAATTATTTTATCCTAAGTTCCAAAGTTGGGGACAAGTGGCCCAAAGTAGCTCTCAACATGACAAGTGCCAAGTTGGGGACATGCATACATATTGTTTGGGCTTAGTTCATTTTCGAAGATTCCTTCTATCATTCAGCCATTCCATGAGCATTCACTCACTCACTCAGTTGTCCTACGTACCTTCATGTCATTGTACTTGAACCTGTATCCATACCCGTACCTGTTTGGGTAGTTGGTTAGCTTGGGAGATGGACTGAAGAAGCGGGTTGTCAGGCCCGTGGGATATTGAAGAGGCGGGTTGTCAGGCCCATGGGATATTGAAGAGGCGGGTTTTCAGGCCCATGAGCAATCTCTCTAGGTGAGAGAATTGTCAGGAATTGATTTCTTGAATGTGCTAAACTGCAGCTACAGGGCTCTGAGACTTCCTGTCTGGCATGTTGTTGAAGCCCAGAAAGGAAGTGGGGAAGTCGAAGGACCATTGATCAGAGAAGGGGCACACTTCCTGGGGTGGGACATGCATGTGGGGAATGAGGGACTGTAGGTTGTTAGTTTGAGTTGGCACCTGTGACAGAGTCTTTCCTATTTCTGTGATACATTAGCCTAGTTAGGAATTCCTTTACCCGGGTGGATTTTAGTCCCAGCTCGGGGGTGACCCATTGTTGAGAGTGATGAGCGGTGTGGTCTAAGGCTGGGAGGTTCGTGGAAGGTCCACACGTAGTTGGTGATATTCTTACCAATATAAGTGTCAATTGTGTGATAAATTTACATGTTGCATTGTCATTTACATGTTTATTTTTATGGGTTTATCCTATGTGTGTTTATAACTGTCTTTATATTTATGGGTATTGCCTATATATGTTGCAAGTGTATGTTTATTGTTATTTCAGTATGAATCTGTGAATTTACATAATGTATTTATCTGTTTATGTTTTATATATAAATTTCTGCAAGAGTTTTGTGTGTATATGTTTTAATTGCATGCAGTTTGAAAATTTTATGTGGCATAGCTCAGTTGGATGCTAGGTATGTTACAACATGGTATCAGAGAATGAAAGAGTTTTTTGGAGTAGCATGGCTCAACTTGGGTGGTCGAGGATGTTACACCAACCTAATTTCGGTTGATAAAAAGCAAGGTACAATTCACGTATGCATACATTTCCAGGACTTAAATAAGGCCTGTCCCAAAGATAACTTTTCGACGCCATTCATCAACCAGATCTTAGACGAGTGCGGGGAGAGAAATATTTTCGTTTATGGATGGTTTTTTTGGTTACAACCAGATTGAGATTCGTTCGGAGGACCAGCACAAGAAAGCCTTTATATGTCCTGGGGAACCTTCGCTTATAAGAAGATGCCCTTTGGTCTTAAAAATGTTGGTGCTACATTCCAACTAGCCATGATGTTCGTTTTTCACGACTTGAAGCATATAGTGGAGGCATACTTAGATGATCTTACAAATCATTCACAAAAAATAGCCCTACATCTCTTACACCTCCCTTTAGTTTTTGAACGATGTCGTTACTATCAGATTCGATTGAATCCGCACAAATGTATATTTTGCGTGACATCTAGTTCTCTTCTTGGATTCATCGTTTCGACGAAGGGGATCGTGGTTGACCCCTTAAAGGTTGAGGCAATACTTCAGTTGCCTCCCCCGTGTATGATTAGACAACTTTAGAGCCTACAGAAAAAGGCAAATTTTCCCCAACGATTCGTGTCGAGCTATGCCAACATTACAAAAGGATTCATGTGCCTTTTAAAGAAAGGGGTCCCATTTTATTAGGACAAAGTCGCACAACATTCGTTCGATGCATTAAAGAAATATTTGGTTTCAACTCTTTTGTTGAGTCCCCCCCGACTGCAATCGAGATTTATTGTTATATTTGGCAGCAACTAAATCTTTGATTGGCATGGTTCTTATTCAAGAAGATGATAAAATCCAGGAGCACGTCATCTATTATTTAAGCCACGCATTGATGGGTCCCAAACTCAAATATTTGCATGTTGAAAAGTTGATACTGGCCTTCATTCTGTCGAGCGACTTTGACACTATATTCTGCTGCATAATACAACTGTTATCACCATTGTTAATCCTTTCCAATACGTTTTGACTATGCAAATTATTGGCGGGAAGTACAATAAATGAATTGTTGTGCTTCAAGAGTTTGATTTGGATTTTGCATCCGTGAAGTCCAAGAAGTCCTTAGTCTTCGTCGAGTTAATGTAGGAGTTCCTAGTTGAGAATGAGGAAATTTGTTAGGGACCTAACCTCCCTAACCCCTCACGTAGGTAGAATAATATAATTCCATGTAATAAAGGCCAATATTAATAAGGCCTAGCAATAAGGAAGAATAAGTAAAATGTAAGAAGACCAAATAGAAGCTTCCGCTTCTAGAAGGATCTTCCTCTAGATGGTTCTTTTGGATAGATAGATTTAGTATAAATAGAAGTAGAGGGTATGAGAAATCTTGTCTTGGATATTATTGTAATAGAGCTCTGCTATGCTGGAGGTTGCCCCCTCGAAGAGGCAAGTGAACATTGCTCTCAGTAATGAAAGTTCTCTTTTTGGTGTTATTCTAGTATTATTCTGGTATTATTGTGTTATTGTTCTGGTTATATCATTGTTTCTCTGCCATTTCTAGCTAATTATTTTTATTATGCATACTATTTTATATCTGGAATACTATAAGTGGTATCAGAGCACCTTTCTCAGCAAAAAATTGTGGGTTAATTTTATTTTTTTCAGGGTAGAGATGTATTCCGGCGTCTTAAAGCTACACAAATCTGTCATTGAGCATATAAACCCGTAGTTGGGGATTCATACACGCACGAAATACAAGTGGTACTTAAGCGCACATCTGTTGGCCACCCTTGTAACCCTTGTTGGTACCCCTTCGAGTGGTAGCACATCAGACAACACGTGTATATGGATCAACCTAGATCTCTTGAATCCCTCCATAGATAAACCAATAATTTGCCTGACTGCTATAGTGCCACCAAGAACAACACTCGAGAAGATACTCTCTAGTACCTGGGTAGTTTAGTAGTACGGGTAAGGGTACAATCTAGCCTTCTTAGTTGGTGCCCTGAGATATTGGGTCGAGTACTATTGTTGGACCCCGCACGTATATCAGAGAGTTATAGCACAGGGAAAACCCTTGAATTCCCTAACCCTTGGGATGAAAACAAAAACAAAAACAAAACAGACAAGATCTATTGTGTCTTCTACATTCGGGTTGAGAAATTACTACACATTTCTTCCTGTTAAGCATTTGGGCATTTTGTGACTGCAGTATTCTTCAGGCCAGAGTATAACTCTGCAGGACTGGAGTATTCTTGGGTTCCTCTCTTTGCCCCAATTCTAGTGATACCTATCATTTTTAACCCAAATATTTTTTGTGGACCCGACCCATCTCTGACACCTTTATTTGTCTCCTATCCCTTTGGGTCCCCTTTTCTCCCTGATCGTAGTGGTAGCTATCATTTGACACCCTTTTTTCTTAGTGGTCCCACCCACCCCTCTAAACCCCTTTTGTTTCTCTTATACCATTTGCTTACTCCTTTGTCCAAATGACTACCACACGAGCCCAATACCTCAATGCCTTGATTGCCAACAACCATCAGAACAAGGATGCCATCAAGCAACTCACTTCCAACATTAGCTCCATCAATTCAACTATTGAGCTCCTCAAGGACGAATGTTCCCACATCAAAGACCTCAAGGAACAATGTTCCCACATCAAAGACCTCAAGGAACAATGTTCCTACTTGAAAGACCCCAAAGAACACTTCCTAGGCCATTCCCAGAACCCTTCATGTTCTAAACATCCATTTTATCAAGATGACCATGACTCTTCCCATTACCAAGGCCCTCATACTACCCACTTTTCCCGAGACCTCTGCTCTCCTAGAATTGAGGTGAACAGATTTGATGGATCGGATCCTACAGGCTAGGTCACCCAAATGGAACATTATTCCTCTTTGCATGGCATTACTAATGATTTAGCCAAGCTTCGTTATGGTGTCCTACATTTGGATCTAGAACGATGGCAATGGTGGCAATGGCGAAAAAAGGCACGCCAAGGCTATCTTGCTTGGACATAGTTTGTGGCCAGGCTTTATTACCACTTTGACTCTGACACCCACCATTTAGTCCGTTTGACGAAGTTAAAGCAGTCCGGGACAGTGGAAGACTTTAGTGTCACATTTGAGCACTTGGCTTTCAGAACAAAGGGCATGCCAAATGCTTTTTTTAGGGAATGCTTTATCAGTGGCCTCAAAGATGAAATTTGTGCCCATGTTCTCATGGCACGCCCCCAGAATTGGTTGGAAGCTACTCAACGAGCCAAGGAATCCCAACAGATTGTGTCCTCCCAAACCCGCAAACCCTCCTTTCCTCCTTGCTCTAAACACACCCATTTTTCCCCTTCTGCACCTCCCCTCAAGATCCATAAATTAACTAGGGCTGAAATGGATGAACATCAACTCAAGGGTCTTTGTTATAATTGTGATGACAATTTTTTTCCTAGGCACAAGTGTAAGGAACAAAAGCTTTTTATGGCTGTGACTAAGGATATTTTTGAAGAAGATGTTGTTGTTCCACCTGTGGAGGAACTACCAGCATCATCTGACCTCACCCCACTCTTTGACCCACCCAAAGTTGAACCAACGATTTCACTTAATGCTCTCACTGGCTTCTCTATTCCCATACTCTCAAATTAATTGGTTACATCAAAAATAGGAAATTCATCATTCTTGTGGACAGTGGTAGCACCCATAACTTTATTCATTGCCGCATTTCCCAAGAAGTCAATTGTTACATCTGTGCAGTCAATAATTTTCAAATCATGATTATCAATGGTGGTTCCATGAAATGTGGGGGATGATGTGAAAATGTGTGACTCCAAATTGGTCAGTATCACCTGAAATCCCATATGTTTGCTTTAGACATGGGTGGATGTGACATTGTTCTTGGTGTCGAATGGTTATGTACTCTCGGCCCCATTCTCTTGGATTTTAAGGAATTAACCATGCAACTCCAATAGGAGGGACAAAAATATAAGTTCCAAGGCATCACAGTAGGCTCCCTTGAGATCATCAATTCCCATCGCATGGAAAAGCTCCTCAACAAAAATTCATTCGGGAATTATTGCCCAACTCCACTCCATTCATGTTGGTGAGACACTTTCGGTGCATCCTGACCACCAATCTATCCTTTCCCTCCACATTCCAAGTTTACCATGACCTATGAAAGGGTCAAACGTTATTTTTTCCGGGAGGGTATGAAACAAGACATCCGCACCTTTGTGGCTGAATGTGAGGTCTGTCAACGCAAAAAGGGAGAAAGTGTCAAAGCTCCAGGCACACTCCAACCACTTTTGATTCCCCTTGCTATTTGGAGAGATATTTCTATGGACTTCATTGTAGGCTTACCTAAATTGGGTAATAAGTCGATCATCATGGTGGTCGTCAATCGTCTTTCCAAATATGCTCAATTTTGTGCTCTTCAACACCCATTCACAACCACCACAGTGGATCAAATCTTCATGGATAATATATTCAAGCTTCATGTCATGCCTAATTCTATTATTTATGACAGAGACCCCACTTTCACAAGCAATTTTTGGCAAGCGTTATTCAAGCTACAGGGCACCCAACTGCATCTCAGCACTGCCTATCACCCCTAGATAGATGGCCAGACGAAAGTTGTCAACAAGTGTTTGGAAACATATTTGAGGTGTTTTTCATCCGAGAAGAAACATCGATGGGCTCAGTGGTTACCCCTAACTGAATGGTGGTACAACACATCTTACCATACAACTACTCGCATGATTCCTTTTGAAGCAGTCTACGACCAAAAGCCCCCATCAGTTCTCTCCTATATGCCAGGGGTCTCAAAGGTTTAGGAGGTTAACACAAATATTACAGTCAGGGAGGCTATTCTTCGTGCCCTCAAAGACAATTTGGTCATGGCTCATAATTACATGAAGAAACAAGCAAATAAAGGTCATTTTGAATGAAGTTTTGTTGAAGGGGACCAGGTATTTCTTTGACTAAAACCTTATCAACAGACTTCCCTCAAAGATCACCACTGTCAAAAACTTGCGCCCAAATTGTATGGTCCTTATTGAGTGCTCAAGCGTGTGGGATCAATGGCCTATCCATTAGCTCTACCCAATCAGTCAAAGCTCCATCCTGTTTTTCATGAATCCTGCTTAAACAAGGTGATTGGAAATAAGTGCCAAACTCAAACTAGTCTTCCTGAGTTGGATGAAGAAGGTTCCATATGCTTGCAGGCACAAGTAGTCTTAGCCCAAAGAGAGCGTTGTCTTCGTCATCACACCATCCAGGAAGTGTTAGTTCAATGAAAAGACACACCTCCTGAAGATGCCACCTGGGAGTCGACCACCATTCTACAACAATTCCCTCATCTAAATCCTTGAGGACACTACTGTTCTTCAAGGGGGGGGGCATATTAGGGACCTAACCTCCCTAACCCCTCATGTAGGTAGAATAATATAATTCCATGTATTAAAGGCCAATATTAATAAGGCCTAGAAATAAGGGAGAATAAGTCAAATGTAAGAAGACCTAATAGAAGCTTCCACTTCTAGAAGGATCTTTCTCTAGATGGTTCTTTTGGACAGATAGATTTAGTATAAATAGAAGTAGAGGGTATGAGAAATCTTGTCTTGGATGTTATTGTAATAGAGTTCTACTCCGCTGGACATTGCCCCCTCGAAGAGACAAGTGAACATTGCTCTCAGTAATCAAAGTGCTCTTTTTGGTGTTATTTTGGTATCATTGTGGTATTATTGCGGTATTTTTCTAGTTATGTCATTGTTTCTCTGCCATTTCTAACTAATTATTTTTGTTCTGCATACTATTTTATATCTGTAATACTACAAAAGCGAAATGACAGAATCATTTCCAGATGAGAATGTTTTCCTCATCTTTTCGTCTCACCCATGGTATGGGGATATTCTTACATATCTCTAGACTTTGAAGTTCCGTCCAAACTGTTCACAAGACAAGTGACGATGAATTAGTCACATGGCCAAAAACTACCTCATTATCACAAACATGTTGTATTGGCGTGGGGTGGATTTGATTCTTTGTCATTGTTTGACTTTTGAAGAAGGGGAGGTTGTGTTAAATGACTTCCATGGTAAAGCATGTAGTAGTCATCGATCCGGGTTGGCGATAACCAAAAATATTCTACACGCCAGGTATTTTTGGCCCACGATCTTCAAAGATTATATTGAGGCCATCAAGATATATAACCCGTGTCAAATCTTCACTAAGAAAATGCGTGTGCATCCCACTCCCATGTTTCCCATAATTATTCTTAGCCCTTTCACCAAGTGGGGGGTAGATTTTATGACACACCACCCCTTTTTTGCTAGGAGGCATCGTTACATTATCGTGGTCATCGACTACTTCACCAAGTGGGTTGAGGCTATGCCAAAATTTGCTAATGACGGGGAAACTGCAACACTTTTCATTTTTTTAATCAGGTCATAGCTAGGTTCAGGGTTCCGAAGGAGATTGTCACTAATGATGGCAGTCACTTTCAGAACCACATGATGACTGAATTAGCATCAAATTTGGGCTTTAGGTAGGAGCATTTGTCTCCCTAGTATCCTCAAGCCAACGACCAGGTTGAAGCCATAAATAAATCATTAAAGGTGATATTGAGAAAAACAGTTAACTCAACCTGAACGAATTGACACTTGATGCTATATCCAACATTATGGGCTTACCAGACCTCAGTCAAAACTGCCATTGTTTTTACACCTTTCCAAATCATCCATGGAGTGGAAGAAGTTTTGTCGATTGAATGTGAGATCCCTTCATGAAAAATCGTGGTCGAGCTTCTTCCTGATATGACGTAGCTCGAGGAGTGCCTAGTCTATCTCGAACATCTTGATGAGCAACGTCGAGTTGTAGCCTTAGTAAATGAGGCGCACAACAAGCGCGTCAACTCTCAGTATGGTAAATCTGTTCATCCTAGGGTTTTCTCCGAGGGAGACCTTGTGTTGGTCTATGACTAGGATAAGGAACCCCTGGGGGTAGGCAAATTCAATCCCATGTGGTACGACCCATATGTTGTGTGACGGGTGTTGGAGAAAGGATCTTATGAGCTCATGGATTTTGAAGGTAATGTTCTTTCAGAGCCTAGAAATGGGCTCTCTCTTAAGAAGTACTACGCTTGAGCCCAAAGGCTCGAACACTAGCACTTTTTGTAACTATTGTCTATTTTGTACATAGTTTTGTTTAGAGTTTTTTTTCCTCCTTGTTGCATTAGTGATTGTTGTGATTATGCTATGTGGCAGATGCCTAAAGAGTCGTTGGTCTACTTTGGATTCGCAGACGATGCTAATTTCCATACTCAACATTTAGCATCCACTGCGTGGGTAATCCATTCGCCTTTCAACCAGTTGGTGTCTACTGGAGGTGTGTGTCTCGGGGCGACTACTAACAATGTGGTCGAGTATAGCGCGGTTGTTGAGCTTTTGTGAGATGCATTGTCACATGGCATTAATCGCCTTCAAGTGTTCTTGGATTCACATTTGGTGGTCTCGCAATTGAATGGTTTGTATAAAACACGTGATCCAATGTTGTTACAACTTTTCCTTAGGGTACGTCTTATGGAATGTTCATTTGATGTTATTACTTATGAGCATGTTCCTAGGAGAGTTAATGAACTAGCCGATGCCTATGCTAATTATATTTTAGATTGGCATTTACATCACCAATAATGTAAGCACACACATTTACATGTAAATATTTGCATTTGCAAGTAAAACACATAAAAAGTATATAAAACACAAATGAGATACATAAGTATAGAATTTGGGGTCGTGAACCCCTAGATATAATGTCATATAAGTACAAAAAATGGTCCCATGAACACATAATGTATCTATGCATGAGGTCAATGGACTCTGTCTGTTAGGATTTGATCCCAACCCCTTTCCATGGTTTAGTAGGATACATTTTCTATGTAATAAAGACCGACATTAGTTAATAAGGCCTAATGAATGAAAGAGAATAACTCAATGTAAGAAGACCTAATAGAGGCTTCCGCTTCTAGAAAGATCTTCCTCTAGAAGTTTCCTTAGAAGGTAGAATTAGTATAAGTAAGAGTAGGAGGCATTGGATATTTTTGTCTTGGAGATGATTGTAATAGAGTTTTTCTCTGTTGGAGGTTTCCCCCTCAAAGAGGCAAGTGAACATTGCTATCAATAATAAAGGTTCTCTTTCTGGTGTTATTATGGTATTATTCTAGTATTGTTATGGATATATCATTGTTGTTTTGCCATTGCTTGCTAAATATTTTTATTCTTCATATTATATTATATCTGGAATATTGCAAGTGGTACCAAAGCTCTTTCTTGGGAAAGCCTTGTGGGGTAATTCTTTTTCTAGGGTAGAGATGTATTTTGATGTCTTTAAGCTACAAAGATCTGTAGTTACGCATATAAACTCATGGTCATGGAGTAGTACACACATGAAATACAAGTGGTTCTTAAGCACACATCTGTTGGCCACCCTTGTAACCCATGTTGGTATCCCTTCGAGTGGTAGTGCATCAGACAACACCTATATACGGGTCAGCCTAGGCATCCTGAAACCCTCTATAGATAAACCAATTAGCCGCCTGACTGCTATAGTGTCATTGAGAACAACAATTGAGAAGCGACTCTCTAGTACCTGGGTAGTCGAGTAGTATGTCTAAGGGCACGGTCTAGCCTTCTTAGTTGGTGCCCTAAGATATTGGGCCAAGTACTAGTGTTGGACCCCGCACATATATAAGAGAGTTATAGCACAAGGCAAACCCTTAACTGTACACACCCTGCAAACCCTAACCCTTGGGATGACAACAATTGATCTATTGCATTACAAATCGGCCCATGTCAAAAAAATTCGTTGCAGAAACACTCCCTGCTGACATTTTATTATTATTGATAATTTTTTAATTCTGCCACTGTAGAAGTATTTAGGGCAGAGTATAACACCGTAGGAGTAGTAAAAAACAATATGGGGCCCATCAACCCCCTTATTTGTAACCTAGTCCATTGCATTCCTCTCTTCATTATGATCACAATGGTACCCTTCACTTTTAATCCTTTTTGTTTTCTTCACGGTCCCACCCCTTTCCGAGACACCCTAGTTTGACACCTATCCCATTCAACTCCTCTCTTTGTGATGATCACCTTGGTACATCTCACTTTTTGTGGTTCTGATTTCCATCCCAACACCTCATCTACTATTGAAGTCGTTGCCATGCCAACCACCTAAGCTCAGACCCAAGAAGAGTGGGAGACTAGATTGTCTCGCTTAGAAATGTGAATGGAATCCGCCCCCAGTACCATGCAAACAACAATCAATGACTCCCCCCCAACAACAATCCAAGCAACCATCCGTGAAGCCTTGCATCCATTCACAAAAGGTAAGCAGGTAGAGCCCAATGCAAAGGACCTTAACATTCCTATTATGAGCATACTCATTCCTCCCACTCCCCTTGGGGTTCTCCACACTCTTGGAATAAGGTGCCCAAAGTTTACATGCATAAATTTGATGGATCCAACCCAACAGAGTGGGTCTCTCAAATGGAACAATACTTTTCCCTCCATAATATTTGGGATGATGAGACCAAACTCCATGTTGGGGTTTTGTACTTGGATCAAGAACGATGGCAGTGGTGGTAGTGGCATAAGAAATGTTATCGAGGCATATCCACTTGGTGTTAAATTTAGAGTAGCTATTAAGTTTGTTTTCAATTTACTAGACAATGATAGCATATGCAGGATCACTGAGAGAAACACAATCACAAGATACACAACATTTATCCTGGGAAACCTTCAAGGGGAAGAAAACCCAACAAAAACCTCCTTAATATAAATTTCCAATGCAATGCCAAGATAATAAACCAAACGCTAGAGAATATCCAACACTGGGCAATGCACCTCTCTCTTCCTTCTTCCAGCAACTGGCAACTGTAGCTTCCTTCAAACTTGCACACTAGATGAGTGACTTTTTTTTTGTGAGTGAGCTAATGAGGCACCTTCCACTCTTATTTATATTGGCTGGCACATGCTAGGGTGGTGTCTCTTCATCAAGCAGGGCCGACTTCTTCACTTAGTGGTTAAAACCACTTTAATTAGGCTTGGGGGATGACTTCTTAATTAACAACATAATATTTAGGGTTTGACCAATCCATAAAAGGGGATTTGGTCTTTTACAAAGCCCGACATGATCAATCCACAAAAGGGGATTGATCTATAAGATATTATCTCAATAATAAGTAGAATACTCTTTGTAGTTACAATATTTTAACACTCCCCCTTAACAAAAAGGGTATTCTACAACATCATGAGGAGAGAGAGGGGGCAACAACATCTGGAACACTGACTGGCATATCTATAAATCATGGGAATTTTTTCTCATCATCAATCATATCATCATTCACAGTATGGAGTTGGAATGGCATCATCATCATTTAGCATAAAATCAATACCAACAACATCATTATCAACAACACGACGCTAGAGCAACATCATCACAACACGAGGCTGGAGAAACAACATCATCACAGCATGAAGCTCGAGCAGCAACATCATGGGAAACAAAATGAGGAAGGTACTCTGATAGTCCCTAGGGATCTACCCAAGAATCATAATATTCCCTAGGATATAAAATCCTAACAGAGCTACCATGTGGTACTCTAATAGACCGTCTTTACCAGACCTTCGGGCTCTCCCTAGGAATCATAAGATTCCATAGGATTATAAAAATCCTAATAGAGCTACCACTACTGACCACATCTAGCATATACATGCATAGGTGCTCTAATAGACTGTCCTTACTAGACCTTTGGGATCTGTCCAAGGATGATCAGTCCCCTAGGATATTGTTAGGATATTTAGACACTTAGGAGTTAGTTAAGATCTACTTGGTCTAATATGTCGTCAGGTAAAAGTGTGTTTATTTAGTATGCATTAGTATGCATTTGTAGTTAGGCAATCTGACGGTCACGATATGTTCCCGACATAGAGTGATCCGACGGTTCATACTCTCCTCGATCTTAACAGCCATTGATCCG
>JZKD02S1285614.1:135602-165330 GCA_000966675.3 Picea glauca | reverse complement strand
GATATAAAATCCTAACTGAGCTACCCGTTGTTGGTCAGGATACCATAGTATCATCATCATCACTCCCCCTTTCGAGGGAGGTCCTTTTGGACTATACCAAGCTTGTTTAGAAAGTGCTCAAACTTTACATGAGACAGAGGTTGGTCAACACATCTGCAACCTGCTCATTTGTGCCAACATATTGGAGCTTTATGGCTCCCCTCTGCACCATATCGCGAATGTAGTGATACCGGATTTCTATGTGCTTCGACTTGTCATGGAACACGATGTTCTTTGTCATCGTTATGCAACTCTGGTTGTCACGTAGAATCACAGTTGCTTCCATCTCCAGATCAAATAGACTTGTCGACAACTTCCAAATCCATATGGATTCACAACTAGCGGAACATACAACAATGTATTCTGCTTATGTTGTGCTGAGAGAAATACTGGATTGCTTCCTACTTTGCGATGAAGTCATGGCTGACCCCAGACTGAAACAACATCCTAAAGTGCTCTTTCTGTCAGAAACACTTCCAGCCCAATCTGAATCGATATAATCAAATAGTTTGAAGTCATGATCTCCACTATAATAGAGACCAAAGTCCAATGTACCCTTAAGGTATCTCATCACATGTTTTATAGCAACAAGGTAAACACGCTTGGGCTCTACCAGATACTAACTCTAGGTGTTCACAACAAAACATATATTTGGCCTGGTGTTATTCAGATACATCAATGATCCAATGATATGTCTGTACAACGTAACATCAATCAATTATGATGAAGTGTTGACCATGAGATTCAAATTTGTTTCCACGGGTGTGTTCATTGATTTACACTCCAACATATCAAACCTATTCAGTATTTCAACTGCATACTTCCCTTGGTTAAGGAAGATCTTCTCCGGGCTCTGCCAAACCTCAAGATCTAAGAAATAATGCATTAGGCCTAGGTCTTTCATCTCAAATTCTCCAGCGAGCTTCTTCTTACAATTAGTGATAATATTTTCTTCTCCAGTTAAGAATAAGTCATCCACATACAACTACAGTATAACAGGCTCATCATTCATAACCTTGAATTAAAGGTTAGAATCAACTTTACTCTTGATAAAACCCAAGCTCGTCAAAAAACTGTCAATTCTTCCATACCAAGCTCTAGGAGCTTGCTTCAATCTATACAAAACCTTCTTCAACCTACAAACATGTGTGTTACTGTCTTCAACTTAAAACCCTTGAGGTTGTTCTATATACACTTCTTCTTCAATGACACCATTTAAGAAGGTTGTTTTCACATCCATCTGGTGTAACTTCCACTTCACTTAGCTACAAGGTCTATGATGGTTCTGATAGAAGTGTACCTGGCTACATGAGAAAATGTCTCTTCATATTCAATGCCTTTCTTTTGAGAAAATCCATGAGCTACAAACCTTGATTTACGTTTTCCAATACTTCTATCAACAACATTTTTTATCTTGTATAACCATTTGGAAGATACCACATCTTTTCTCTTCGGTCTGGGAACTATTTACCATACATCATTCTTTAGAATGGATTGGTATTCTTCTCTCATGGCATCTGCCCATTCTTTCTTTTGAATGGCTTCTTCAAAGTAAGTAGGCTCCTTCTCTATGAGATCACACATCAAAGCCATATAACTAGAGAATGGCTTAGGTTTCTTGACTTGTCTCATGGTTCCTTCTGGGGCACCATACTTCTCTCCATCTTGAATAAGTTCCCTCGCCCAAGCTGGCTTTATCTTGTGAGAGATTGTCATCTCGGGAGGTTCTTGAGATTCTATCATATCATGATCTTCTTGAATCTCATCATCAGGGGAAATTGTGACTTCCCTCACTGGTTTTGCAACTCTGGGAGCTACAGGCTCTTCTTCATATACTTCTTCAAGCTTCCATCTCCTTGATTTCTTGAGTGTTGCATCTTCATCAAAGGTTACATCTTTGTTGATCTCAATATGATGGTAACCTAGTATGTAAATTCTTAAGGCCTTCGAGACCTCATAGTATCCAACAAATATTCTCTTCTTTCCTGAAGGGTCCAGCTTGGTTCTGTTCTCTTTTGGAATGTGTACAAATACTGGACAACCAAATATCTTGAGATGACTTACGTCTGGCTTCTTTTCAGAGAACATTTCTTCGGGGGTTTTGAACCCAAGTGCACTATGGGATAATTTGTTTTGTACATACATTGTTGCTCTTGTTGCTTCTGCCCATAAGTGCATTGGAAGATCTTGATCATGGATCATAGTCTTCATTGCTTCCATTATAGTTCTGTTCTTTCTTTCTTCTACACCATTTTGTTGAGGATTGTAGGGAGTGGTGAGCTCCCTCTTAATCCCGACATCTCTACAAAATTTTATGAACTCTTTTGAGGTGTATTCTCCTCCATTATCTGACCTAAGTATCTTGATTTTTCTTTTAGATAGATTCTCTATCAATGCTTTGAATTCCTTGAATTTGCCAAACACTTCATCTTTTGATTTCAAGAAGTAAACCCAAGTCTTGTGAGAATAGTCATCAGTAAATGACACATAGTATACATACCCAGTAAGAGAGGTTGATGGCATTGTGCCACATACATTTGAGTGGATGAGCTCCAAGACTCCTTCTGCTTTACTATCACTCTTCAGGAAAGGATTCTTTATGTTCTTTCCTTGTGCACATCCCTTGCACACGCCATCATGGTCAACCTTGAAATCTGGTAGACCTGTAACTGCTTTTCTCACATATGGTAAGGCCTTGTAGTTGATGTGAGATAGTCTTCTATGCCAAAGTTTACATGGACTCTTAGTGGAGTGAGTCAAGGCTGCATCTTAGTGACCTTTTAATTTATACATGCCACCTTCTTATGTTCCAATAACAATTGCATTTTCTATGGTTTGTCCTTTAGGCCACATAAGGACTTCACCATCTATGAATGAAACCTTGAAGCCTTTCTTATATGAAGTTGAGATAGAAAGCAAATTCTTCATCAAATCTGGTACATATAGTACATCCTTCATCTTCATTGGGGTCCCTGAATCAAGTTTGTAAGTGGACTCTCCCACTCCTTTGATAGGGTACTGGTAATCATCTCCAAGTGTAACTTTATGGGGAAAGTTCTTTTCTATGAGGCTAGAGAGAATATCTCTATGACCAGTCATGTGCTTAGAAGCACCACTATATATGAGCCAAGTGTCCTCTCAAGGTGATACAGATCCTGAGAGGGCAGAGAATAATACATAATCTTCAATCTTTTCTTTAATCATCTTCGTGGGTGGCTCTTTTTCTTCCATTGCATGGGAATGGTGTCTTTTGTTGTTTCTCTTCTTGTATTCTTCTCTTCTAGCTGGAAAATTCTTAGAAATATGTCCCATCTTGTCACAATGGTAACATTGATAATATAAGAAATCTTTTTCTCTTCTTTGACCTTTCTGAAACTTCTGGAATCTCCTTGGAGAGTGAGATTCTCTATGAATGAATCTGTTTGGGGAGTGAGATTGCTTATGTAGGTGGGTCTCCTTCTTGAAGTGAGACCTTCTATTTCCCCCCCTAGCATGAGCATCTAGGGCTTGATCTTCATCCCTTAATAGTACTGCTTCTTAGTTAGCTACTCTTGCTTCTTCTTGAACACATTCTTCCCAAAGACTGTCAAATTGTAGTTTCTCCTTTCTGGCACAAATGGTTTGGATGAATGCATCCCAAGGTTTTGTGAGACCATTAAGAGTTGCCATTATGAGTTCATCTTCATCTAGGGTATCTCCAATTGCTTCTAGTTGTTCCTTAAATTGAGAGATCCTAGAGAAATAGTCATGAATTGTTTCTCCTTTCTGCATCTTTGTATTCTTGAGTTGAGTTCTCAATTTCATCTTTCGGTTAATGTTTATTCCTTTGTACAATCTAGTTAGGGCATCAAAAATTTATTTTGGGGTATTCTTAGATTCCACTTGAGGGATCAAGTGATCTTTGATAGAGTCTGCAATGATTCTTTTGGCCCTAACCATGTCCTTCTGGTACTTTTCTTTAACTGTAGCATCTGCGGGTTCTGGTACATTTTCTTTAATGAATCTTGCAAGGTCATTCTCTTCAAGAATGAGTGAAATCCTATACTTCCAGGCACAGAAGTTATCCACACCTTCTAACTTGTCAACAAGCTTTGTACTTACAAACATCTTGACCTGGAGCTGGGAAAATGACCAAAAAATGAAAATGCTCATAAATTAAATCTGAACTTACTAGGAGGTGTGCTTGGCCAAGGCGAGTAGCCTGGTGCAGTCAGTTTTCTAAAAATCCATATTTTACCCCTTGAAACTGGGCCTGCACAAATCTGGACTGGTACTTCTGGTACTGGTTATGGTTTTCTAGTACCAACCAAAAACTAGGGTTTCACTTCCCGGAGTTTCTGACCACATGAAAGGTGTGCTCAAGCTGCCAATAAGTTCGCTAGGCTAAGGTGCACTTCCTTAGGTGTTTTTTAGGCTTAAATTACTCTCCAAAAAAAAGCCCTAATTTTCTTGTATGACAATAATGACGTTTTTTCTTATCTAGTGAAAGATGCTCTCTTAAGCTTAGCTCTAATTCCATGTTAAATTTAGAGCAACTATTAAGTTTCTTTTCAATTTACTAGACAATAATAGCATATGCAGGATCACTGAGAGAAACACAATCACAAGATACACAACATTTATCCTCGAAAACCCTCGAGGGGAAGAAAACCTGAGAAAAACTTCCTTAATATAGATTGCCAATACAATGCCAAGATAATAAACCAAACACTAGAGAATATCCAACACTGGGCAATGTGTCTCTCTCTTCCTTCTTCCAACGATTGGCAATTGCAACTTCCTTCAAACTTGCACACTAGATGAGTGGCGTTTTTTTTGTGAGTGAACTAATGAGGTGCCTTCCACTCTTATTTATACTGGCTAGCAAGCACCAGGGTGTTGTCTCTTCATGAAGCATTGTTGTCTTCTTCACTTAGTGGTTAAAACCACTTTAATTTGGCCCGGGGGCTGACTTCTTAATTAGAAGCATAATAATTAGGGTTTGACCAATCCACAAAAGGGGATTTGGTCTTTTACAAAGCCCGACATGATCAATCCACAAAAGGAGATTGATCTATAAGATAATAGCTCAATAATAAGTAGAATATTCTTTGCAATTACAATATTTCAACACTTGGAACATGTTTACTAAAGTAGTTTGTGCCCGTTTTGATAAGGAATCACATTTTTTGGGTAGACTCACCAAGTTGCGCTAAAATGGATCAGTCACAGATTTCATCACGACATTTGAAAAGTTGGCTATCCAGACTGAGGGGTTATTTAATGCATTTTATCTTGAATGTTTTATCACTGACTTAAAGGAAGCCATCTGGGCTAATGTGAGCATGCATCATCCTACTACCTGGTTGTAGGCATGTCAATTAGCAAAGGAAGCAAAGACCATTCTTCAGGCCCCACCCATGAAGGCTTCATTTCTCACTCGTCCTCGCCCAGAGGCTCACCCAGCTCCGACACAAACATTGAAGGTCTAAAAGGTATCTCCATCCGTAATGGAGAAACGTCGCAAGCAAGGACTTTGCTACTATTGTGATGAAAAGTATTCACCATGGCATACATGTATAGAACAAAAGTTCCTCTAGATTGATGCATCCACTTCCTCTCCTTCTAAAGACATCCCATCAGATGAGGCTCATGACCCAGACGAGGCTTCACCAATTGATCATGCTAAAGATCCAGTTGTAACCCCTGTGGAACCAGAGGAACTCGTCATATTGCTTCATGCACTCTCAGGTATTTCGGCCCCGTAGAAATTGAAGCTCAAGGGATACATCAAACATCGACTGGTGGTGGTGTTGATTGATAGTGGTAGCACCCATAATTTTATTCATCGTAGGCTTGCTGATGAGATCCATTGCTTTGTCCACCCTGTTTCTAATTTTCAAATCCTCATCGCTAATGGTGGTACTATGAAGTGTGGGAATCATTGCGAGAATGTCAAACTCCAAACATGGGTGATTATACTCTTAAAACCAACATGTTCTCTATTGCCATGGGTGGTTGTGATATTGTATTAGGAGTGGAATGGCTTCACATTATGGGGCAAGTCACAATGGATTATCAAGAATTATATATGAGCTTCACCCAAGACGCTCACCCCTATACCCTCAAATGTCTCCAAGTGGGCTCTCCTAAAATCATCAACTCTCACAGGATGGAAAAACTGTTGAAGAAAGGCCACCATCGTGTGATTACTCAATTTAATGCCATCCAAGTCACTAAACAAGCTTCTCAGGTAGTTCCTCCCAGCCTGCAACTCATCTTGGACAAGTATCCCAAGGTCTTTGAGATTCCCACAACCTTACCTCCCACCAGGGGTGAGCATGATCATAACATCCCTCTTCTTCTTGGTAGTTAACCCCCCAATTTACGTCCCTACAGATATCCATTTTATCATAAAAATGAAATAGAAAAGATGGTACATGAATTACTGAAAGCAAGGGTAATTCGCCCTAGTACCAACCCATGTTCTTCACTAGTGATGATGGTCTTAAAGAAAGAAGGTACTTGGTTCATGTGCCCTAATTTTCGTGCCCTCAATAAACTGACCATCAAAGATAAATTTCCCATTCCTGGCATTGATGATCTGTTGGATGAACTCCAAGGTGCCTGTTTATTAACCAAATTAGACCTTCGTTCCGGCTCTCACTAGACTTGAATGAAGGAGGCAAATATTTTGAAGACTACTTTTAGAACTCATGAAAGACATTATGAATTCTTGGTCATGCCTTTTGGCCTTTGCAATGCCCCATCCACCTTCCAAAGTCTCATGAATAAATTATTGAAACCTTACCTTCAGAAGTTTATCTTGGTTTTCTTTGATGACATCCTCATTTACAGCCGCAATTGGGATAGCCACCTTCTTCATGTGGTTTATGTCCTTCACTTGTTGCAAGAAAACCAATTGTTTGTCAAAAAGACCAAATGTTCATTTGGAGCCAGTGAAGTGGAATACTTGGGACACATTTTCAATCGCGAAGGGGTAAAAGTGGACCCCAAAAAGATAGAAGCTATGTAGGAATGGCCATGACCCAAGACCTTAAAGCTCCTAAGGGGTTTTCTTGGTCTCACAGGATATTACAGGAAAATTTTCCACCATTATCACAAAATTGCTAAGCCATTGACCGAGCTTCTTAAGAAGAATGCATTTCATTGGACATCTGCTGCTGAGAAAGCCTTCACAAAATTAAAGAGGGCCATGCGCACCACTCTTTTCCTAGTAACGCTTGACTTCAACAAAACCTTTGTGGTGGAATCAAATGATTTTGGCACTGGTATAGGTGCAGTGCTCACACAAGATGGTACACCTTTGGCCTTTACTATCCAAGCGTTGAGTGGACGCAATCTAGGCATATCTATGTATGAAAAAAAATGATGGCTATTCTCCATGTGGTGCACACATGGCTGTCATTTCTCTTGGGACATCGTTTTCAGATCAAAACATATCACCATAGTCTGAAATATTTTGTGGAGCATCGACTATCCTCCTTAAAACAAAATAAGTGGTTGACAAAAATGTTCGGTTATCATTATGAAATCATATACAAAAAGGGAAAAGATAACATAGTTGTCGATGCATTATCATGCCAACATGAGGAAGAAAACTCCCTCTTTTCCTTATCCTTACTGGTCCCTAATTGGATTGAAGAAGTACGCCAAGAGTGGCTAACACACCCAACTCTCTCCAAGTTGATTTAGCGCCTTCAGGAGGACCCTTATCCTCCCATTGGCTACACTAGTTAGGACAATATTCTCAAATTTAAGGATCATCTACTTCTCTCACCCTCTTCAACACTCAAGTTGAGGCTCTTAAATGAGCTCATCTGTTATTGCGGGTCACTCAGGATTCCAAAAGACATATGCTCGTGCCTGTCATTCTTTTTTCTGGGCAAGCATGAAGAAGGATATCCTTCACTTTGCCACATACTGTGAGTTGTGCCAATGTAATAAAGGTGAAACTATCAAGTCTCCAAGAGCCCTACAACCCCTACCCATTCTATCTTCTATATCAACATAAATCTCCATGGATTTTATAGTGGGCCTACCTAAAGTTGGGAACAAGTTTGTCATCATGGTGGTGGTTGATCACCTCTATAAGTATGCTCATTTTTGTGCCTTATGCCACCCTTTCACACCAACACTAGTAGCACAAGTTTTCCTTGATCATATGTTCAAGTTACATGGCATGCCCACCTCTATTGTATCTGATCGTGACCCCACTTTCACAAGCACATTTTGGAAAGGGTTGTTTAAATTGCAGGGAACCCAACTGAACATGAGCACATCCTATCACCCCTAGTCTGACGACCAAAAAGAAGTGGTCAAAAAATGTTTGGAAACCTACTTGTGGTGTTTTGCTTTGGACAAACAACACTAGTGGGTGCAATGACTCCCCTTGGTAGAATGGTGGTACAATACTTCCTATCATATGACCACTAAAATGACCCCATATGAAGCAGTGTATGGCCAATTCCCACCTACAATCACTACCTATCATCCAGGCACATCAAAGGTCCAATCTATTGATACAATGATGCAAGGTCGCACAACCACCCTCACGACTTTGAGGGATAACCTCCACATGGCCCAAAATCGAATGAAGCAACAGGCGGACCAACATCGTTCAGAAAGGGTTTTTGAGGAAGGCGATCAGGTGTTTCTTTGGCTCCAACCTTACAAGCAAACATTTCTCAAAGCCCAAGGACATCACAAGTTGGAACCCAATTTTTATTGGCCCTACCAGATCATCAAGCGTAGTGGTTCAATGGCCTACAAATTGGCCCTTTCGGCTACTTCCAAAATCCATCTGGTGTTCCATGTTTCCTGTCTGAAGAAAGTGGTGGGACAGAGTTGCAGGGTCCAAACCATCCTTCCAGAATTAGATGAAGAAGGATCCCTTTGTATCCAACTAGACCTAGTCCTCAATCACTATGAATGTCAGCTACATGGAAGAACTATCAAGGAAGTGTTGATCCGGTGGAAGGACACATTACCAGAGGATGTGACCTGGGATCCAACGACCATACTCCAACATTTTCCACACCTGCAGCCTTGAGGACAAGACTGCTTTGAAGGGGTAGGGCATGTTAGGATCCAATCCTAACCCCTCTCCATGGGTCATTAGTTAGTAGGATATGTTTTCTATGTAATAAAGGCCGCCACTAATTAATAAGGCCTAATAAATAAAGGAGAATAAGTCAACGTAAGAAGACCTAATAAAAACTTATGCTTCTAGAAAGATCTTCCTGTAGAAGTTTCTTTAGAAGGTAGACTTAGTATAAATAAGAGTAGGAGGCATAGGATATTTTTGTCTTGGAGATTATTGTAATAGAGATTTTATCCATTGGATGTTGCCCCCTCGAAGAGGGAAGTGAACATTGCTATCATTAATAAAGGTGCTCTTTCTGGTGTTATTTATTCTAGTATTGTTCTGAATATATCATTGTTGTTTCTTCAATTTCTTGCTAAATATTTATGCTCTTCATATTATATTATATCTGGAATATTGCACTGTCATAGAAAACGACGACGTTTTCCAAACACCGGAACAGTCTAACCCATGGCCTAGGTACCCCCACAACATGGCGCCACATGTCTATGGGGAGGTCATCAATAGTAGCCACAGGCACGTTGTGAGTGAGGCCCTCAAAGTTTCTTCCCACACTGCACAAAGTCCTAGCTAAATCATCACTTGGACCCGCCTCCTCTTTGCCTCGTCGGTTGCATCGCGAGACGTTTTTCAGCCTCACATGTGCTCTATCTGCATACAAAGTAAAGTACTTATCAATATGATGTATCTCACAAAAAGAAAATGTCTTTTTACATTTTCATGTACATATATATATATATATATATATGAAAAACAAAAATTAAATAACACAATTTTTGTTTACCTATGTCCCGTGGCTCGTCCCCAGGAGGAATGATGATGTCCTGATCGTTAGTGAAGTCGATTTTGGCATAGGGGTAGTCCTCGATAAAGGTATTTTATCGCTCCCACCAACTGAAAAATTCATCATCGCAGGGGTAGGCTAATTTCCCCCCTCCTAGCCAAGCTATCAACTCGGCCCATCAAACCATGGTTGGCCATGGTCACAAGTGTCCCCATACATGTTTCCTTGGGCTCATCATAGGAACCCTCTCAAAAAATAAAGTGCACAGGACACTACCAAAGCCAAATTTCTTGGTAGTCCTGAGCTTGCAATCAGTGAGTTGATTTTTCATGCAGTTAAGTATGGTTGTACTCCAGTCAAACACCGTGTTAAAATATTGTGTAATTGCAAATAATATTCTTATCCCCTTTTGTGGATAAAGATAAAATATATTTATTATTGATTAGATCAATCCCCTTTTGTGGATTGATCATGTCGGGCATTGTAATTGACCAAATCCCCTTTTGCGGATTGGTCAAACCCTAATTGTAATAGCCAGAATGAGAAGTTGCCCCCCAGATTAAATAAAGGTGGTTCTAACCACCCAGAATGAGAAGTCGACGCTGCCAGTGAAAAGACACTTCTCTTCACACCTACCAAATTGTATAAATAAGAGAGGCCAACGCCTCATTTAGACACACACTCAACTCACTCATCTAGTGCGCAAGTATTGAAGGAAGCTGCAGTTACCATTTGCTGGAAGAAGGAAGAGAGAGAGAGGCGCATCCTTGGGAGAGGAATTTATGTGTTGTTTGGTTCATTGTCTTGGCATTGAATTGGCTATCTATATTAAGGAAGTTTTGTTGGGTTTTCTTCCCCATGAGGGTTTCCTAGGATAAATGTTGTGTACTCTTGTGATTGTGTTTCTCTCAGTGATCCTATCTATGCTATTGTTATCTAGTAAATTGAAAGTAACCTAATAATAGCAGGAACTTTAACATGGTATTAGAGCTAAGCTGAAGAGAGAATCTTTCACAGTAAAAAGAAAAACGTCATTGTTGTCGTACATGTAAATTAGGGCTTTTTATTGAAGAAGAATTTCATCCTCAAATCCATCTAGAAAGGTGTGCCCTACCTCAAGGAACATTTTGGCATCATCGGTGCAACTTTTCAGTGGCTAGATCTCCCGAAAAGTGAAACCCTAGTTTTCACAAAGTACCATAAGTACCAGAAAACCAGAGTACCAGAAGTACCAAAAAACCAGAAGCACCAGTCCAGAAATCCACAGATCAAGAGGGGTTAAAGTTGGATTTTCTGAAATCCAAACACACCAGGCTACTCGCCTCAGTCCAGCGCATCTTTTGGTGAGTTCAGTTTTCAGATCCAAGAAATTTGAATTTTCTATTATTTCTATAGCTCGGAGGGCTAGGGTTTCTTCTACAAGAAAGAATGGCTACCAACATGAGGGTAGAAGACAGGCTGGAAGGATCTAGAAACTTCAGATCTTGGAAGCATAGGTTGCAGATGATTCTAGACGAGAATGATCTTCTAGAACATGTTACAATGGGTGTACCAGAACCAGATGAAGAAGAGAAAAATACCAAACATAAGAAGAATGAAAAGAAAGAAAAGAGAATCACGCCAAATTCAGTAAAGGATCACTTGATCCCTCATATTTCCGAACTACAGACAACAAGGCAAATGTATGAAGCACTCATCAAGTTATATGAAAGCAAAGATATTAGCCAGAATCTTTCCTTAAGAAATCAACTTCGTAATATGAAGATGGAAAACTCAAAATCTGTCACATCCTATCTTATGAGAGTTTCTTAGATCAGAGATCAGCTTGCAACTATTGGAGATTTCATTAGTGAAAAAGAGCTTATAACCACAACCCTAAATGGGTTTCGAACATTTTGGATTCCTTTTGTACAAGGAGTGTGTGCAAGAAGCAAGTTACCCAAGTTTGATAAGTTATGGGCAAATTGCACACACGAAGAATCTAGACTTGCAGACCAACAAAAGAGATTAATTGTTGATGAAGATGAAGCTCTTACAGCTCAAAAGAACAAAAGAAGTTCCTTCAGGAAGAACAATAAAGAAGCTAACTCTATAAGAGTTCAAGATAAGAAGAAAGATGTTTCAAAGATCAGATGCTACAACTATCAAAAGTTGGGACACTTTTCCTATGACTATCCTCAAGGAAAAGGGAAAAGAAAGTATCAAGCACATGTGGCAAAGGAAGAGGAATATCCTCCCTCAAAGAAAGCATTAGCATAAATTGAGGGTTATGTACTTTAAGTTGAAGATAGTTGATCTGAAGAAAGATAGCAAATGGTGGAGTCCGTGGAGCCTCCCCACACAAAAACAAAAGATAAGTATTCATGTTTATTTCTAGTATCTTGTTTACTTTAATACTTTATCATTACAAGTTAGATATTTTTGTGAGAATGTTAATTAACCTCGTTTTACTTCAGTATCTATGCAGACTTATGAAGGAAGTATCAAAGAAGAGGATGAAGAAAGAGATAAAATATTTATTTCATAAAGCATACTGTAAGTAAGTTTACAGGTCTCGAAAGAAAGAACTTATGTCATAACTTGCAGAAGTTAGACAGCATGAGAAGGATGTATGATATGGTGACAATCAATAAAGACCAGACAATATCGAGTATTTATATAGGAGCAGGAGGCTCCTAAAGATGCATAACATAAATGTTCAAGATGAAGAAAAAGATGGATACTTAGATAGAGTTGATAAGATGCAAGTAACTACAAGTTGCTCTAGTACCGTTCTTATAGATGCAGAGGGAGCAGGTTGATCCAATATGAAGTCAGAAAGAAATGTTCAAACTCAAGAAGGCACCCGGGATATTACAGAAAAAGAACTTCAAGGATGATGATTAGAAGCTATTAGTTTGGTGCAAGAGGGAGCCATGTCTCCGAGTTCGAAATGGAGGATTGTGATTTGATGCAGTTAGGAAAGCAGATGAATGGTGCCCAGATATTTTGATCAAGATGAAAGTTATCCAGTAGATGGATGGTGCCCAACAGATGGGTAGAATGGTAGTATACCATGGAAAGATTTTGGACCACAAGAGATTTTTTCAGATCCCAAAGCTAGACCTTCATAGAGAAGGAGAAAGAGAAAAGACCCTCGTAGAGAAGGAAAGAGCAATCCCATAGGTATACCTTCATAGAGAAGGAAAAGAGAAGAGACCTTCGTGGAGAAGGAAGAGACCTTTGTAGAGAAGGGGAATGAGAAATTTGCCAAGGTTAGCCTCTGTCCAAGTGTTGAGTTTTGGATACTCTAGGGACATGCTAGAATGCCCTCGTAGAGAGGGGTGTGACCACCCTCGTAGAGAGGATTGTGGATGTTTCTCCAAGGGGTAGTGGGAAGATACTCTCGTTTGGCCAAGGATTGAGTAGCCTGGAACACAAACCTTGACCATGTGGAATGGTTAGTTGGCTCTTGAGGTTTGTGTCGTGATCCTGCGTGGATCATGGAATGAAAGTCTAGTCTTGCCCAGGCTAGCATATTAGCTTCTCTAGTTCATGTGGGATGACTAGGAGTGAAGCTATGGTAGTAGTCCTCCACAGTGGATGGGTGAGATAGATGACTATAAGAGAAGGGAGAACATAAAAGGAATGGAAAAACTCATAGAATATATTTTGTGTGAAGATAAGACATCTTTTGTGTGAAGATAAGATATCTTCTGTGTGAATATAAGAAAGAAGTATCTTTTGCGTGAAGACGAAAGAAAGAAAGAGTATCTTCTGTGTGAAGATAAAGAGAACAAAACTTGTGATGATTTATAGATATGGCAGTCAGTGATCATGATGCCAGATGACCAAGTGGATTATATTGATGCCTCCTGTTATCCAGTTGATGATGTTACCCAGTTGATGATGTTACCAAGTTGATGATGTTATCCAATTGATGATGTTACCCAGTTGATGATGTTGCCCAGTTGATGATGTTATCTAGTGGATGCTGTTGCCTAGTTGATGTTGACATTCGGTGACCTGTCAAAAGATAAATAATATCCTTCTTGTTAAGAGGGAGTGTTAAAATATTGTGTAACTGCAAAGAATATTCTTATCCCCTTTTGTGGATAAAGATATAATATATTTATTATTGATTAGATCAATCCCCTTTTGTGGATTGATTATGTCGGGCATTGTAATTGACCAAATCCCCTTTCGCGGATTGGTCAAACCCTAATTGTAATAGGTAGAATGAGAAGTCGCCCTCCAGATTAAATAAAGGTGGTTCTAACCACCTAAAATGAGAAGTCGGCCCTACCAGTGAAAAGACACTTTTGTTCACACCTACCAAATTATATAAATAAGAGAGGCCAACGCCTCATTTAGACACACACTCAGCTCACTCGTCTAGTGTGCAAGTATTGAAGGAAGCTGCAGTTACCAATTGTCGAAAGAAAGAAGAGAGAGAGAGGCACATCCTTGGGAGAGGAGTTTATGTGTTGTTTGGTTCATTGTCTTGGCATTGTATCGACTATCTATAGTAAGGAAGTTTTGCTGAGTTTTCTTCCCCATGAGGGTTTCCCAGGATAAATGTTGTGTACTCTTGTGATTGTGTTTCTCTCAATGATCCTATACATGCTATTGTTATCTAGTAAATTGAAAGCAACCTAATAATAATAGAAACTTTAACACATCGTGGGTCTTAAGCATTCGACCCCATGCTAAATTTGTGCTCGAGATGCCAAGTGCAAAGAGTTGGATCCTATGATCCGAACCATAGTATAAAGGACGACTTAGAGGCTTAGATTGGTGATTTGTTTAATAGGCACTTGAGATCCACTTTTCTCAGTGTCGGCATCACAATACTCGTTAATGTAGTCATTGATACTCCACCCACCTCCTCCACAAGTTTGGAAGTTTGGAACTTCCCCTCTTCTGGACAAACCAGTAATGAAGTAAATATCTTCCATGGTGATCATTAGTGATTGTCTTGTGGGCATAAACTCTTTGGCGCCGGGATGCCAATAGTCAATCACTAGATTCAGTAATCTCTTTTGGGCTCTCATGCCTCCAATTTGAAAAAAATTGTACATGCCACATGCATGTAGGGCTTGTTTAGCATCATCATTGTCAAATATAGCCCGATCCACCTCTTTGTGTTCACGTTCTCTCCATTAGACAAACATCCCACCCAAATTCCAACATAATTTTGTGTTAGCATTTCTTTTTCAAGTTTATATCTGGGCATCTATGATCTCTAATTATAATAGGTGTGGATATCTGCAACTGGTATTTCTACCAACTATGGATATCTGTGGGTTTCCATAAGGCAGCCCGCAGATGCGCACAACCAATTTGAACAAGGGAGTCTTAAGCCCCAATTTTCCATTAAACTAAATGAATAAAAGAAGGGATTTGCAAGTTAGGGTGTAGGTACTTACTTGGTACAGGTGGCAAAGGTTTTCGTTGCTCCAAGCTCTGCACATTGGAATTTATAGGGGTTTTGGTCACTTTGGTTGTTTTTTGGGTAAAATTGTAAAAGTAACTTGGTAAATAAACCAATATTTATTAAAATTGTGAGAACCCACTTCCTATAGTTTCAATATTTTTTCCAAAATTTCAACTAATGGCCAGTCTCTTGTAGTTTTATGGTTGTTTTTGCAAGTCTTAGGCTATATTTTGGATGATTTTTTGGTTTCTTCCCATCAATTGGCTGAGTCTTTTACAAGACTCTAGAAACGTAATGTTCTCATAATTGGAATTTAGGGTAGGGTGCATTCCCCTGAACTTTTTCATTATCAGTTGTCAATGTCGCTTAAACCCAGGGTCAACCCCATTAACAAGCGATGCAACCTCTTGATCTGCTTAAAAACATCATTTTGTTGATGGTAGAGCCTACCTTCCATGGGCACTTTAGTTTATAATCTCATTATATGATGGTGCTCATGCTGCAACATTGTTCCTTAGGCTAGGGAGTCCTAGTTAGTCCCTCCATGAGTTTTTATTAGAACTTCATGCTTCTTCCACACTCTTATTTTGGTCGTTACCTGCAGGACTCCCTCCCTTATATGTTGCTTGCAACGACATCACAAAGTCCATAGTTAAGATCTTTTCAGACTCCTTAAAATTGAAAATATTGCTGAGTGATCTTGTTTCTTTCAATCTCGTTAAATGAATCTGAAGAAACATATGTTTGGTACAAGTTTACCCCTTTTTTAGACCAAATATACAACTTACGAAAAATGTATACTCTAGTCTACTAGCTAGAAGAGTTATCCTCGGTTTTGTTTTACACTTTTTTGGAATCATGAGACCAAATTTACGAAAAAGGACAATGGAGTCCATAGTTAAGCTCTTTTTTAGAGTCTTTAAATATGAAAATATGGTCTAGTGATCTTGTCTCTTTCACACTCATAAAAATGGATTTGAAAGGACATATTTTCTGTAAAGTTTAACCTTTTTCTGGTACGAACAAACTATTTACGAAAAAGGAATACTCTTGTCAAACTATGACTAAAAGAGTTCTCCTTGGTATTATTTTACTCTTTTTCGGGCCCTCGAGATTAAAACTTACGAAAAAGACCACCATGGGAGGTTTACTTCATAAAGTTGAGTTTTAATTTCATTGCATATTGATCACTTGTGCTTTTAGGCCTAATGTTAGCTTCAACATGCTATTGTTGAACCCGTCACTTATGCATCCCTATTAGTTCCCAACCTTGCAATTTATACCTTTGCGACTCGACACCTTATCCCTAGAGGAAACACCCCCTAAGTGTTTATATCCTGCACATGATTTCCTTGCATTGGGAATAGGTATGTCACTTTCACTCTGGGACTAATTTGCTTGCTTGCGACACTCGTTTCCTCCACTATACTATAACATTCTTTTATTATTTCTCGGGCTTTAATAATATGAAAAAGACAAAAAATAAAAAAATAAAAAAACAAAAAGAAGGGGGGGAAGCATCTATCTCTTGTGTTGGCAACAACCTTGTCTCCCTTGAGCAAAGCACAATCTTGAGTTGACATCTCATCATTTTAGGTCTAGTATCGCTTTAGGAGATTTTTTCTCTTTTTGAGTTTCATCTCCCTCGTTGGTTATTCTTCCAACTATATGGAGCACTTATTGATGCCTCTTGTATCACAAATGTATCCCAGTTTATAGTCCATGCTCCCTAAGTCACATAATGTGTTGTGCTTATGTTCAGGGGAAAGTTTCAACTTGAGTCGACTATTCTGCAGTTAGTTCCTGACCTTGCAAGTCGGCCTTCCTGAGTCAGTCAAGTCAATCTCATCATCACAAGTATCTGTCTCTTTGTCTAATTTCTTATAAATATTTCACCTTCCGCCACCCCTCGTGTTGGATGATGGAGGATGCCTTAATTCCTTCCTTCCAACGGATCTCTTCCCATCAAATTCAACACATATTTCTTTGGGATAGGGATCTAAAGTCATATTTGGTACCTTGGGGCTTGCAATCATCAGTGGCAGGTTTCCTCGCTATTGACAGTGGGAATACATTAATGTCCCTTGATCAATGGATTCTACCAGGTGTTCGACATCAACTCATTTATTCACACTTGTTAGATTGTACCTTGGTACCTTGACTTCCATAATAATCATTGATGGGTTGTCTCGCGTTTGTTAACAATATACATCAATGATTGGTAATCAAACAATGTCTCATTATGTTTGAGTTCGACTCAAATATTCACATAGTCTGGGCATGTACCATGATAGATTGTTGTGAAGATCTCGGGTGAAGTACGAGCATTACATCTTTTGTGCTCCTTCCCGACCCATATGGTGCCACCTCACAAACATTCTTACTTGCAAAGGATCAGGTTGTTTTCTCCAATGGCACCAGATATCCTCTATTATTGATTTTGAGACATAGCTCCACTATGTATCTCTTCGTGGCTATGATCTACTTTGACATGGATCCACTATGTATTTTTCATGGCCATGCATGTTACTTCATTTATATCACATGGATCCACTGTGTATTGTTCGTGGCCATGGATTATAGCTATATTTTACATATACCATGGATCCATAGTTTACTTGATTTGGTTATTGATGGTTGTTGTTCTTGGATCAGTTGTTCGAGGACCTTCACGAATTTACTTCAATGCATCCTCACTTCTCAAAGTTTTTAATGTATTCCGACCATCATTTTTCATATTTGACTTCACACATTAGGGGGCATATGTTATAGCACAAAATGCCACACCTATGCATTTGTTCCATGGCCTAACCCTTTCCTTTGGCTTGCTAGACAAATTCGCAACTTGCCTCATGCAAATCATCTAAAAAACATGTATTTTTCATACATTCTTGGTCTCCTTTGATGCAAAGCATGAGAATTCGCGACTTCTCAGTGTAAGACCTGTGGATGCCCTAAAAAATAATCAAAAATAAAATATTTCCGAGTTTTTGGGCAGGTTTTTCGGTTGGGCTTGTTTATCAACGTCCCCATGCCTGTACAAAATGGATTCCAACTTCCCTAACCCCTTGGGGAAGATATAAAAGCACCATTGAGGGCTAGGATGAGGACAAGTCTTTTGGTGCAAGGTTATACTGTTGAGATCTAGCAAGTTTCCCTAATCCTTTCATGCTATGAGTAGTATCCCCTAACTTGGAAACTCCTTTTCCAGTGTTACTTCCTCTCCTGTATAGCCATAAGGTGTGCTCCTATCCTTATCGGGTTATGTGAGGAAGAGCCTAGTTGCTGAGTTGATGCTCAAAGGACTTGTGGAGGAAACCAAATGATTAGCTCTGAAGCAACGTCAGAAGACAGAATAAGTTGTAACCAACTTTCATATTTTGTCAATATTATAAGAGATCTCTTTCCCTCATATATTGTGTTCATTGCAATGTTATATGTTGTTAGTGTTCATATACACTTTGATTTATACACTTGATATGCGATTCTTGAACCTATAACTACCTTGTTGCATCACTATCTTAGTGTCTTATTGTAGGTTGGTTTCGACAGAGACCACGAGCTCTTCAAGAAACTAGAGCTGAGATCAAAATCGAACAAAGGGTTTAAGGTGCAAGTCTTCTCCTTTCCCTTCCCTTCTCTCTCCTAGTGAAAAAGTAGTTATTTCTTGTTCGCATGTTTGTTTGTGAGGGTAGGTTTCAGTCTTCTTAGTTTGGTCTCGCTCTGTTATGACTTGACCCAAAGTCACGAGGGAACTATCCCATCAACAATGGAGTAGAGATCGCCAACAACATTGAGGAGCCTCATCACCAAAGGGAAACCAAAACCAAAACAACATACAAGATTCCAAGTGATACATGATAACAACAAGTCCATCATGCCAAGGCTAGAAGAAGGTTAACAACTTTGCATAGTTTGAAAGTACCTTCTCACCCTCGATAGCAACACTATATGATATAAAGGTTTAATTCTAGGTTGGTTGGTTGTTTTGTTGGCTATCAGTTGGGTATGTTTTGGATATTAGTGGGGTATCTACTAATGGGTCATCGCTCATTCTCAAATTTTTGTTGTCACATTGAGATCACAACTATTGTAAGGGGTGTTGGGGTTAATATTGGTTATGTCTGTTAGAAAAACAGGACCGCAGAGCAATAAAATAAAACAAATGCAAAAATAAAACACAGAAGATACACAATACAATAGAGACACAGATATATGTGGTTCACCTAGTGTGGGTTATGTCCACCAGAGAAATTGTCAGGTTCTTCCTTATGATTATCTAGCAAAATGAAGGGATACAACCTACATCACACCCATTGTAACTTCCTCTTCTTTTTCTCACAATCTCCTCTCTCAAAATATAATATTCGCGATAATACACAACCGCAATATAATTCCCTCATAAAAGAGGGTTTCCTTCTAGGGAAAAAAAACCCTAAAATAACTTCTACAGTCAGATTTGCGACCTTATAATGAACGATCCAGATTGACTATGAAATTACAATATTTTACAAGGCAAATTTTTCCAAAATTTCACTTCCGGGGCGCTTCCCCCAAATCTCCTGCCAGGAGGGGGGCTACAAAAATTGTCATCACCCCCCCTGGACCCCCCTAGTGACAATTGTGGGGGGGCAAGCCCCCCACCACCCCCCGCCAGGGAATGGGGTCCAAGCATGACTGAAACAAATATTTGAATCAGGAAGATAATCATGCTTCACAACCAACAATCTCCCAGTTGGAGACTGATCACAACAACTCCATTACTATTGTACGTGCTGGACTGTGATCGACCTTGGACCTGGAAAATTTCTCATCTTCATCTTCATGCTTGAAGACCAACTGAAATTGACCATGAACTTTGTTTCTCCCTGGTTACTCCCTTTGTTAACATGTCAATAGGATTCTGGCTAGTATGTATATTTTCCAACTTCAAATTTCCATCTTCCAAGATGGATCGTATGAAATGGTACATGAGTTGTATATGCTTAGTATTTGAATGGAAGTTTGATTTCTTTGCAAGATGAATGGCACTCTCACTGTCACAGTACAACCTGCTATTCTCCTTCTTCTTTCCTAATTCCTCCATAAACCTCTGTAACAAAATCATTTCTTTACTAGCCTCTGTAGCAACAACATACTCTGCTTCTGTTGTTGAAAGTGAAACAACCTTTTGTATTTTTGAAATCCAACTTACCATTTTTCCAACTAAAGTAAAACATACCATGTGGTGCTCCTCCTGCTATGTTTATCACCTACCATATCTGAATCAACATATCCTTGTAGAACAATGTATGAACCTCCAAAACATAATGCATGAGTAGAAGTACCTCTCAAATATATGAGAATCCACTTTACTGCCTCCTAATGTTCTTTACATGGATTGTTCATATATCTTCTCACAACTCCCATTGCATGTGCAAATCATCACATACATCAAGCTACCAACTGTTGATGAATAGGGGAGCCTGAACATGTATTCTATCACCTGTTGTGTCTTGGGACACATTTCCTTAGTTAATTTGAAATGATTGGCCAAAGGTGTATTAACTAGTTTTGCATTCAACATTCTAAACCTCTCCAACACCTTCTCTATGTACTCACCCTAAGACAATGTCAATTTGCGATTTTTCCTGTCTCTTGTTATTCTCATACCAATGATTTTCTTTGTAGCACCCAAATCCTTCATCGAAAATGAATTAACTAATTTATTCTTAGCAAATTTATATCCTTCATATAAGACCGTGCAACAAGCATGTCATCTATATACAATAGTAAGATAATATAACTTCCATTTTCTAACCCTTTAAAATAAACACAATGATCATAATGACATCCACTATAACCTTGTTTTATCATAATCCTGTCAAACTTCAAATACCACTTCCTCGAAGATTGCTTTAGGCCATACAAGCTCTTCTTCAACCTGCATACCAAAATTTCCTTCCCTTTGACCTCATACCCCTTTGGCTGCTGCATATAAATCTCTTCCTCCAAATCCCCATGGAGAAAATATGTTTTTACATCTAACTATTCAAGATCCAAATATTCTACTACCACAAGACTTAAAATAGTCATAATTGAAGTCATCTTAACAACAGGAGAAAATATTTCATCAAAATCTATACCTTTCTTTTGTGCAAACCCCTTTACAACAAGTCTAGCCTTGTATCACTTTTTGCCTCCATCTTCTTCCTTCAACCTATAAACTCATTCATTCCGCAATGCTTTTTTTTTTTTTTCTGTAGGAAACTAAACCAAGTCCCAAGTCTGGTTATTTACCAAGGAATCCATTTCCTCTTTCATGCCTTGCTCCCACTTCTTTTTAGTGTCTACCTACATTGCCTCTTCATAACTTCCTGGTTCACCAGAATCAGTCAAAAATAAATAATACAATGAAGAAGAGTATTGTTCAGGGGGTCTACTTAACCTGGTAGATCTTTTAACAACACTTGCAAGAGTTTGAGGTACCTACTGCTCTTATTATTGTACATTTTGATTTTCTGGTACTTTTGGAATTTCTTTTTCAGTGATCTCATCAAGCACTGTGTATTCTGGTTTTTCTTTTTCTCGTTTCTTTCCCTGCAATTGATCTTTGTACGTGACCTTCACATTGAATATGACATCTCTACTCATAATGATTTTGTGATTTTCATAATCCCATATCCGATAACCAAAATCATTAACACAATATCCAATAAAGGTACACTTCTTGGATTTCGCCTCAAGCTTTGTTCTATTTTCTTTATCAATATGGACAAATGCTTCACAACCGAAAGTCTTCAAAAAATAATATTTTACATTTTTACCTGTTCATGCCTCCTCTAGAATTCCACCATCCAAAGAGCTTGAAGGTCCTCTGTTTATTAAGTAAACAACAATATCTACAATATCTGCCCAGAACTGTAAGGGCAACCCAACACGCAATCTCATACTCCTTGCACGTTCCATGATTGTAATGTTCATCTTTTCCGACACACCATATTCTTGCAGTGTTCCTGGAACTGTCTTCTCTCTACGAAAACCATGGTATGAACAATAATCATCAAACTCCTTGTTGCAATATTCACCTCCATTGTCTGATATGAGACACTTCAACCTTTTTCTCGTCTCATTCTCAACCAAAGCTTTCCATTTCTTAAAAGTATCAAAACATCATCTTTTTGTCGAATGCAATAAACCCAAGTTTTTCTAGTTGCATCATCAATAAAAGTAACATAATAACGAGAGCCACCAAGAGATGATACCTGAGTTCGTCCCCATACATATGTATGCACAAGCTCTAAGTTTTCACTCTTCTTTTCTTTTTCAACTCTGAGAAATATGACTCTCTTCTGTTTTCCAGAAACACAATGCTCACAAAAATCCAAATCAATTTGTTTAAGATCTAGCAACAAATTTATTTTGTGGAGTATCTGATCCCCTTCTCACTCATGTGTCCAAGCCTATGATTCCACAGTGTTGTATCCACTCTTGTAGAATCTAAAGAGATAGAAGAGTCAATATTACCAGTACATAAATACTATGTACCTACCTTCTCTACTTTTTCTATCACCAATGATCCTTTGATTTGTAAATATAGATATACATCCTTCACTTGTCGACTGCCTAGTTGAAATTAGACTTTTTCATAGATATGGAACATGTCCTACCTCTTTCAACAACTATTGGTTTCCATTCTTTTGCTTTATTTGTACCTTTCCCATTCCAACAATTTTGCATGGTGCATCATCACCCAAATGAACCTGCCCAAAATCACCTTGAACATAATCTAGAAAATGTTTCCTATGGGGTGTGGCATGAAATGAAGCCCCTGAATCTACTACCCAAGACTCAAAAATATTATCGATAGAAATAATCAAAGCATATTGTAACACAACACCTGTTACATTTGGAGCTTTGCAATATTTCTTTATAAGTCATTTCTTTCCACAATCCTATCACTCTATTTCTCCTAGTCTGGATTTGGATTTTCCCTTCATAGAATTTCCATGGTTCCTTGAGCCCTTTCCTTTATCCTTTTGTCTTCCCCTATTCTCCATTGTCAACGCATTACCCGATTATCGAGTCTCTAAATTGACATCCCCATTACCGTATTATACTCCTTATCTACACCTTTTTGACCTACCTAAGCTTGGATAAATGACACAGAACACTATCTTCAACCACTTATAAGGTCATCAGGTAAAGTATATTTGAATTCATGCATTTTGTGGTTTATTAAGCTAGGAGATTAAATATTTCATGTGCTAATGTTGGAATTGCTATATGTAGCCTTTGACCTTTGGACAAGTCCGACACTGCTATGTCAGCCAAGCAATCCAACACCAAGAGCACCTCCTGTTAAGATCCGATACCCTCAGATCATTCACTGTCGCGATTTGGTACCAACGTCTGCAGTCTGTTTTAGTCTGGTACCAACCAATTGCGTGTTGTTGGGATCCGGTACTATCCACCGTGTCTCACATGTCATGATCCGGTACCGGTAGAAGAAACAAAGTAGGCTAAGTTTAGCTCCAGATCGTGCCTAAGATAATTGTTGAATGTTTAAAGTTATAGTAAGACTATATTAAGCTAGTTTGGTTATTGCTTCATCCTTATACACTTTGTGTCATGAGAATGAAGCTTAAAATATGTAACAGAGTGTGTAAATTTGACATTTGCTGATATGATGAAGATTTCACCTCCTTGTGTTTCACGACTAAGATTGTTTAAATAGTCATGGCAAGGATGGTGGGATATATAGAGAGATCGCATAACACAACATGTTAAAGCAACGTTGCATATTGTAGAACATATCTCGAGTTTGAGTTTAATAGAATAATTTCATTTATTTTCATGTCTTGATTATCAATGAATGAATGTGAATTGAATTGGTAGAGTTTAATAGAATAATTTCATTTATTTTCATGTCTTGATTATCAATGAATGAATGTGAATTGAATTGGTAGTATATAGTATAATTTCATGTTTTGAGATCCAAGTAAGAGTGATGTGTTGATTGAAGACCACTTACTGTAGACTCCAACCACTGACCTATTGAAGCGGCAAGGGCCCACCGCCCAACAGAGGTCAGCCTTCTTGTAGACTAGTGTTAGCATTTGATTTCAATAGTGTAATTGTTAGACTAGTTGTAGCTTTGATTTCTCAATTTAGTTCATCATCTCTGACAGTTTCATATGTTAGTAGCATAGTTCATAAAATTTCTTAAGATCTTTACTTACTTTGTTTTTTCATATGCCCTGTTTTTGTTTTTATGAATTGGATTTATTTTAGTGGACATAGACATTGGCAACAATAGTCAAATATATTTGGAAAAGAACTAGTGAAGTTCACAATAGATCATTGTGAGCCACAACATATCTAAGATACTGGCTACTGAACTACCCATGATATGCCTTGATGATTGATGTGTGATTATCTTTTCAGAGTGTGATTGCATAGTTAGATTTTTGGGTCAAATAACAGAGTCTATTTATCAAAGGACTCCATCTCATACTTGCATGTGCCACAATGGAGTAGATAGCCTCTCTGTGAAAGACAACCAAAGTGTGTTTTAGTTTTACAGTTTGCTTTATTCCCAGTATGCATAATCCAGAATAGTTCTATAATCGTGACATTAGAATTACCTCTCTTACTAGTGTCTTGTAACTCTGTTGATTACAAATCCCAGATTGATAATTAATGTGTGCATTATACTAATCATATAAGCATCACAACATTTTGGCATCGTTGTCGGAGAGTTGCAAACGGTAGGAAGTGATTTTAGCTTAGATTGGTTGCATAGTTTTTTGAATGATTTTAAGGGCTACTTGAGGGAGGAGGATAAAACGTTTAAGACATGAGTGAAGAGCCACACGACCACTATAGTAGGGTTCTCCGAAGCCAGGTTTCCTTCTTACCTTCCATTAGGATTTTAATTGAGTAAGTATCAAATTTTTATTTTATGCATATATATAGAGATAGTAAGGGTAGATTTGTAAATTCTAAAGATTCGAAAACAAACCCCCACACTAATCCAACTGACATTGGTGCAGGAAGAATTCCACCAGGAGGAAGTTCAAGGGAAGCCAGTGAGGCTCCAGAAGAAGGACCTAGACCTGAAGAATTAGTATTGGGGCAAATAGAATGTGAATCTGATGAAGAAACTAAGCATTTAGAAGACACACAAAATCCAGTTTTTGAACCATCTATCAGTGGAGGAAGGATACCTAGTGAAATGGCAGAAGAAGAAGGAAATGAAAATGCAACCATTGAGACTGAGACCTTTGGGTTTCCAATCTTGGATATTTCAAGAAACATCAGTATGAAGAACATCCCACTGTGATCTTTACCCACTTTCAGAGGTATGTCAAATGAAGATCGAGGTTTATTTTTATTCGAGTTTGACATATGTTGTAGAAGCTATAACTATTCAGACAATGCCCAAAAACTTAAGCTATTTCCAGCCACATTAAAGGACTCAGCCTTGAGATAGTTCATGAGCTTAGGAGAAAATACAATTCTCTCTTGGGATCAGATGAAAGACACATTTTTATGGAAATATCAAGACTATTGTAAGGACAATGCTAAAAATGAAATTTTAAAATGCAGTAGACCGAAGATTAAAGCCCTGAAGATTACTTAGAAAGGTTCTTATAAAACTATCAGAAATCAAAATTATTCACCACAGACCCAGTTGTAGTAAGAACAATATTCTTGAAAGGTCTTAGAGATGACTACATAGAAGTTTTAAATTTGCCAAGTTCAGGAGATGTGCACCAAAATCCCTTTGCAAAAATTGCAGATTACTGTAGGAGATACTCAAGAGGACAAGCTAAAACAGGCAAAGGACCAAGAGATCCTTTTAGCAGAAATTAAAGACAAAACTCAGGGACTGTCACCAGAATTGAGTTAGGAAACTTATTAGAAAACTTTAAAACAAACATCTTGAGAACAATCAGTTAGATACCCTAAAACTGAAAAAGAAGCAATAAGAAGATGTTTTTTTTGCAATCTTTTGTCCTAAATGTAGAAAGAAGCAGCCTGAGAAAGAATGCCCATTAAATTTCATAGAGGTATGTGGCCTGTGTACACTAGAGCACCCCACATCTGAATGTCCAACTTTTCTTGAGCTGCAATCCATTTATAGGGGAGGAGGAGTCTCACAAGAATAACCGTACCCTTCTAGGAGGCCTTGGAGAGCACAAAACCCTAATACATTTTATGACCCTAATACACAATATCAACAACAACAATGGCGTCCTTCTCTAATGCCCTTGTCCCCAATGGACACCTCAATAAGCTCAAACTCAACCTTGGAAACAAGGTTGGAGGGGACCTGTGTATGGGAGTCCCTCTTACCCGACATATCCACAGTATCCTGCAAACATTTCCCAATTACTACCTGGATTTAACCCACCTCAGATACAATCTTTACCCCCACCTCTGGTACAACAACAATTCACAGTACCTTTGAACCCTAACCAACAACAATTCATAGTACCCTTGAACACTAACCAACAACAACAAGTACCTATAAATGCTAATCAACAACCACAAATCCAAGTTGTCCATAACCCTCCTAGACCAACATCAATTCCCCCAACCAATTCCTAACCCCAATAATCGACCCACCCACCCTGTACAGAATGCAGAAGCCCAAACCTTTCCCACCTATGAAATTCAACTAAGATCCGGGAAAGTTGTAAATCAATCAAATTCTGGAGTAATAATTCAAGAAGAAAATGATAATCATTCTGAACAAGAAAATACTCAAACCACCCCTATAGAAGGAGAGACTTCTCCTCATATTCCACCCACTTCTTAGTCCATAGGAGTACCTCAACAAGTTAATCTTCCACCCTACCCTGAAAGAATATTAGAGAAGAAAACTGAGCCACCCTTGCACAAAGACATAGAGGATGAGTTACGAAATGTATGCATAAAAATACCTCTACTGCAAGCCGTTAGGGATATCCCCATATATTCCAAAATCATAAGGGATATTTTCCTTAAGAAACCAGGAAGGAAGAAGAAGGAACCTTCCCTTGTTCAGGTGGTAGGAAAATTATCTGAATTTATTTCTTAAATGCCATATAAATATAATGACCCTGGGAACCCAATAGTCAATGTTGAAATTAATGGTATTTCCTTACCGAACACACTCATTGATTTGGGTGGATCAATTAATGTAATTCCTTTTGACACTATGCAAAAGCTCCAAATCAACCAGTTAAGGCCAACCCAAACCATGATAGAGTTGGCAGATAAGTCAGACATTAGCCCTGCAAGAAGTTTAGATGATGTCACAGTCACACTAGCTTCTTGGGAGTATCCTGTAGACTTTCTAGTCATATATTCTAAATCACCCTCCAAACTAGGACACCCTGTGGTTCTTGTTCACCCTTGGATGGCCATAGTATATGCCTTTATCAGTTGTCGGTCTGGTGAGATGACTATATCCAATGGAACACATAGCCAAAATCTTGTCCTCTTCCCTCCTGCTCAACCAACACAAGAAATACCTGTTTGGATAGAAAATCCTTATGGAGAGGAAGATTGCATCAAACCCCTATTAACACTTGAACAAGTAAAAGGAATTCAAGAAAAATCATATGAACAAGTCTTAAGTTTATTTTTGGATGATATGAACTGCATTGAATATCCTAAGTCTTTTGCAGAATTGTCACATATTTTCAGTTCCGAATTTCAACACAATTGGCATCTTGATATCACCCAATTATATAATTTATCACCAACTTCATCAGAGAAGGAAGAAAGTACTGAACTTGTTGAGATTAGTTCGGGAAAATATTTGTATATCAACTCTAGTTTGGAACTAGAACAAAAGACACAAGTAATTGAAATGTTCCAAAGACAATTTGATGCCTTTGCATGGGATTATGCAAACATCAAAGGCATTCACCCTGACAAATGCACACATCATATCTACACTAATGACCAAATCAAACCAGTTAGGAATCCTTAGAGAAGGATGAATCCAACCCTCAAAGATATTGTAAAGGAGGAATTGCAAAAACTCGTTCGAGCCAATCTCATATACCCCATTTCAGATAGTCAATGGGTGTCTCCACTTGTCATAGTTCCCAAGAAAAACGGTAAGTAGAGAATATGTGTAGAATTTAGGGAGTTGAACAAGGCCACCCATAGGGATTATTTTCCCTTACCATTTATTGATCAGGTGTTGGATACCTTGTTTAGAAAGAAGTATTTATTGTTCCTATATGGGTTTAATGGTTATAACCAAATACAAATAACACCCGAAGACTAGGAAAATACCACTTTCACCTTCCCATGGGGAACCTATGCTTATAGGGTTCTTCTTGTTGGACTTTGCAATGCCCCAACCACTTTCCAAAGGGATGTCCTAGACATTTTCTCTGAATTGACCAATGATTGCGTGGAAATCTACATGGATGACTTTACAGTCCATGGAGATGACTTCCAGGAATCTTTGACCAGTCTAGAAAAAGTCTTGATTAGGTGTAGAGAAACTAATCTTTCCCTAAGAAATGAAAAGTCAAATATGATGGTCATTGAAGGTATTGTTTTGGGACATCACATTTCTGGTTCTGGAATTAGAGTTGATCCCACAAAGATTCATATTATCACACAAATCAGAATACCTTCCTCACAAAAAGAAGTGCACAACTTTTTAGGGCATGCTGGCTACTATAGAAGATTCATTCCGAGTTTTACAAGCTTAGCTACCCCTTTATTCAAGTTATTATCTAAAGAAGCTGAATTTAGTTGGAATGATGAATGCCAAGTATCTTTTGAGATTTTGAAAAAGAAATTGTCAAGTACCCCTGTTTTAAGAGGACCAAATTGGTCCCTTCCTTTTCATATCTGTACTGATGCCTCAGACACAACCCTGGGGGTAGTTCTTGGATAGAGGGAAAATCAAATGCCTTATGCTATTTACTTTTTCAGTAAAAATGTTTCTCGAGCAGAAGTTAATTATACGGTCACAGAAAAAGAATTGTTATCTATAGTCCATGCTATCAATAAATTTAGACACTATATTACAGGATATCAAGCTTTTGTACACACTAATCATTCATCCATCAAATTCTTAATGAACAAACCTGTAACAAACCCTAGAGTTACAAGATGGATGTTATTATTACAAGAGTTTAATATCACTATTATTGATAGACCTGGTAAGGATAATCTTGTGGATGATTTCATATCTAGAATGATTCATCTGGGAGATAATGCACCAGTAGATGATAACTTTCCCGACGAAAATTTGTTTTCTATTTCTACATTTACTCCTTGGTATGGAGATGTAGCTAACTATCTCATGATAGGGAAGATGCCTTAGAAATTGTCTCCTAAAAAAAAATAGAAAGTAATTCAGCTAAGTGAAAACTACATGTGG
>JZKD02S1285614.1:112881-135552 GCA_000966675.3 Picea glauca | reverse complement strand
ACCTATGAAATTCAACTAAGATCCGGGAAAGTTGTAAATCAATCAAATTCTGGAGTAATAATTCAAGAAGAAAATGATAATCATTCTGAACAAGAAAATACTCAAACCATCCCTATAGAAGGAGAGACTTCCCCTCATATTCCACCCACTTCTCAGTATGTAGGAATACCCAAACAAGTTGATCTTCCACCCTACCTTGAAAGACTATTAGAGAAGAAATGTGAGCCACCCTTGCACAAAGATATAGAGGATGAGTTATGAAATGTATGTGTAAAAATACCTCTACTGCAAGCCATTAGGGATATCCCCATATATGCCAAAACCATAAGGGATCTTTGCCTTAAGAAACTAGGAAGGAAGAAGAAGGAACGTCCCCTTGTTCAGGTGGTTGGACAATTATCTGAATTTATTTCTGAAATGCCATATAAATATAATGACCCTGGGAACCCAATAGTCACTGTTGAAATTAATGGTATTTCCTTACCGAACATACTCATTGATATGGGTGCAAAAATTAGTGTAATTCTTTTTTACACTATGCAAAAGCTCCAAATCAACCAGTTACGACCAACCCAAACAATGATAGAGTTGGCATATAAGTCAGTTATTAACCATGCGGGAAGTTTAGATGATGTCACAGTCACAGTAGCTTCTTGGGAATATCCAATAGACTTTCTAGTCATCTATTCTAAATAATCCTCCAAACTAGGACACCCTGTGGTTCTTGGCCGCCCTTGGCTAGCCACAACAGATGCCTTTATCAGTTGTCAGTCTGGTGAGATGACTATATCCAATGGGACACATAGCCAAAAGCTTGTGCTCTTCCCTCCTGCTCAACCAACACAAGAAATAGATGTTTGGCTAGAAAAACCTTATGCAGAAGAAGATTGCATCAGACCCTTGTTAACACTTGAACAAATAAAAGGAATGAAAGAACAATCAGATGAACAAGTCTTAAGTTTATTTTTGGCTAATATGAACTGCATTGACTATCCTAGGTCTTTTGCAGAATTGTCACATATTTTCAGTTCTAAATTTCAACAAACTTGGCATCCTGATATCACCCAATTATATACTTTATCATGAGCTTCTTTAGAGAAGGAAGACAATACTAAACTTGTTGAGATTAGTCTGGGAAAATCTTTATATATCAACTCCAGTTTGGAACCAGAACAAAAGACGCAAGTAATTGAAATGCTCCAAAGACAATTTGATGCCTTTGCATGGGATTATGCAGATATGAAAGACATTCACCCTGACACATGCACACATCATATCTACACTAATGACCAAATCAGACTAGTTAGGCAGCCTCGGAGAAGGATGAATCCAACCCTCAAAGATATTATAAAGGAAGAATTTCAAAAACTCCTTCAAGCCAATCTCATATATCCCATTTCAGATAGTCAATGGGTGTCTCCACTTGTCATAGTTCCCAAGAAAAACGGTAAGTGGAAAATATGTGTAGACTTTAGGGAGTTGAACAAGGCCACCCATAGGGATTATTTTCCCTTACCATTTATTGATCAGGTGTTGGAAACCTTGTCCAGAAAGAAGTATTTCTCATTCCTAGATGGGTTTAGTGGTTATAACCAAATACAAATAGCTCGTAAAAATAAAAAAAAAGGACCACTTTCACCTGCCCATGGGGAACCTATGCTTATATGGTTCTTCCTTTTGGACTTTGCAATGCCCCAACCACTTTCCAAAGGGATGTCCTAGCCATTTCTCTGACTTGACCAATGATTGCGTAGAAATCTACATGGATGACTTTATAGTCCATGGAGATGACTTCCAGGAAGCTTTGTCCAGTCTAGAAAAAGTCTTGATTAGGTGTAGGGAAACTAATCTTTCCCTAAGCAATGAAAAGTCAAAGATAATGCTTACTGAAGGCATTGTTTTGGGACATCACATTTCTGGTTCTGGAATTAGAGTCGATCTCGCAAAGATTCATATTATCACACAAATTAGAATACCTTCCTCCCAAAAAGAAGTTCGCAGCGTTTTAGGGCATGCTGGCTACTATAGAAGATTCATTTCAAATTTTGCAAACTTAGCTACCCCTTTATTCAAGTCATATCTAAAGAAGTTGAATTTAATTGGAATGATGAATTTCAAGTATCTTTTGAGATTTTGAAAAAGAAATTGTCAAGTACCCATGTCTTATGAGGACCCAATTGGTCCCTTCCTTTTTATATTTGTACTGATGCCTCAAACACAGCCCTGGGGGCAGTTCTTGGACAAAGGGAAAATCAAATGCCTTATGATATTTACTTTGTCAGTAAAAACCTTTCCCCAACAAAAGTTAATTATACGGTAATAGAAAAAGAATTGCTATTTGTAGTCCATGCTATCAATAAATTTAGACACTATATTACATGATATCAAGCCTTTGTACACACCGATCATCCAGCCATCAAATTCTTAATGAACAAACCTGTAACAAACCCTAGAGTTACAAGATGGTTGTTATTATTACAAGAGTTTAATATCAATATTATTGATAGACCTGGTAAGGATAATCTTGTGGCCGATTTCTTATCTAGAATGATTCATCTAGGAGATAACACACCAATAGATGATAACTTTCTCAATGAAAATTTGATTGCTATTTCTACATTTACTCCTTGGTATGCAGATGTAGCTAACTATCTTGTGACAGGGAAGATGCCTCGGAAATTGTCTCTTAGAGAAAAATAGAAAGTAATTCAGCTAAGTGAAAACTATATGTGACATGATGTTTGTCTTTATAAAATAGGACCAGATTTGGTAATCGGAAGATGTGTAAGGGAAGATGAGATCCATGATAATCTACAAGCCTACCATGATGGGCCTTGTGGAGGCCATTTTGCTGACAAGAGGACCGTCTATAAAGTTCTCCAATCTGGTTATTATTGGCCTAATATGTTCAAGGATGCCATAACTTATGTATCCAATTGTGATGAATGCCAACGAATGGGTAAGCCTACTGCACGAGACCAAATGCCACTTCAAGCCCAGGTAGTCATTGAACCTTTTGAAAAATGGGCATTAGATTTTGTATGGCCCATTAATCCTGCATCTAAAAAGAATAAGTATATACTTGTATGTACTGACTATGTAACTAAGTGGGTTGAAGCAAAATATTTACCGTCTGGAAGTGAACAATGTTGAAATAATGTAACTGCGAAGAGCATTCTTATTATTATTTTATTATTGGAATAAATCCCCATCGTGGATTAATCATGTCATTATTATTATTATTGTTATTGGATTAATCCCCATTGTGGATTAATCATGTCGATAATTGTATAAGGACCAAATCCCCTTTTGTGGATTGGTCATTGGACAATTACAAAGGGCAGAATAAGAAGTCGCCCCTAGCAGTTATTATGGAAGACCCATAATTAATTAAAGGTGGGTTTACCCACCCAGAGTGAGAGGTCGACCCTGCCAGTTGTGACCTTTCACACGTGCCAGTCTTGTATAAATAAGAGGCTAGCACCTCACTTCAAACACACAACTCACTTGCTCATTCTCTTATGAGGCAAGCCGCAATTACCAGTTGGAGAGAGGAAGAAGACTGACGCATCTCTTGGGGAGGACTATCTATATTGGTTTGAGTTATCTCTTGAACATTGTATAAGCTATTTATGATGAGGAAGTTTTTGCTGGGTTTTCTTCCCCTAGAGGGTTTCCCAAGATAAATGTTGTGTCTCTTGTGAATGTGTATTTCTCAGTGATCTTGTTCTTATGATGTTCTTATCTATTGAAATGCAAAGAACTATAATAATGGCATAAACATTAACAAACAATTAGTGGTAGATTTCTTTTTTAACGACATTTTTACTAGATTTGATGTACCTCAAGAAATTGTGATTGATCAAGGGACTCAATTTACCTCTAATCTAGTCAAAGTTGTTACAAAACAATACCAAATCAAGCACAGGAAATCAACACCTCATCACCCACTGGCGAATGGGCAAGTAGAATCTACCAACAAAGTTATTGAGTCCATTCTTACTAAAACAATACAGCTACACCACAAATATTGGGCTGATAGATTACTAGAATCCTTATGGGCTTATAGAATCACTTGGAGGAATACAACAGGACATACACCTTATGAGTTGGTGTACGGGAAGCAGGTGCTTCTCCCCATAGAATTCCAGATCAAAACCTTCAGGACTACTGTACAAGTTGGCACGAACTTAGATGAAGCCTAGCAATAAAGACTCTGGTAACTTAATGAGTTGGATGAAATCAGGCATGAAGCACTTCAAAGAACCACCCTTATTCAAGAGCAGAGGACAAAATGGCATGACAAGTATCTCAAAAAGAAAAATTTTCAATCGGGAGATTGGGCCTTGTTATATGACAACAGGTTTAAGAACTTCAAGGTAAGTTAACTACTCGTTGGTTGGCACCTTACAAGATTAACACTGTTTATGATAATGGTTCAATCAGGATAAATACAATTGACGAACATCAGACACCCCTACTCGTGAATGGTCACTAGTTGAGAATTTATAACAAACCCTTGTCAAAAGAGGAATTTCTGACACACGTGCTACAAAATTCAGATATGCAGGTGATCAATAAGGAAGGAGATCTTCCTACTGATCCACACTAATAGATTGATTTATTTTTAAAAATTTGTACATAGGTGTGTGGGCTGTGTTTTGTTAATAAGCTGAAGGTAATAATGGATTTTTACCTCCTTTGTTTTGATTTCACATTTTATTTTGTTAGTAGATTTATGTAAGTTATTTGATCTTTCACGAACTTGCTAAAACATCTGTTTTTAAGCATCAACAATACTCTATTCTAGTCCGGTACCAGCATTGCTGATCCGATACCAAAACTTTGTTATGGTCCGGTACCAACAGTCTTGTATTGGTTCGGTACCAGAAGACTGTCCGTATCCGGTACTATCAAGACATACCATCTAATTGACAAAGAATGTTATGCATATTTCAAATATCTAATGTCAATTAATATGAAGTATGAAGCCTTGCAGTAACCACTTAAGCTGGAACCAAGGAGCTGACTGCAACATCAAATGGCATCTTTCATGAAGCAATAATTTTTTTTGGTTCTGTTGCTTGACAGGGAAGTATTGTAATTTCTTTTGGTTCTGTTGCTTGACAGGGAAGTATTGTAATTTCTTTTGGTTTTGTTGCTTAACAAGGAAGCATTTTAATTTCTTTTGGTTATGTTGCTTGACAACGAAGATATCATTTATTTTTCCTATATTGTTTAAAGAACCATGCTTAGTCTAATTTAAAGTTTAGAGGTTGCCTTCATCAAAAAGTCCATTACAAACAACATCAGTATTTCAGCATGATTAAAGGGATAAAAAATATTAGCCTACAAGTAACTATTTCACCCTAACTAGACTTCAACAATAATCATTGGATTATCTTTACTAAAGAGTAGCATATGAGTATATGAACACTCTTTGTCGTGGGCACACTAGGAAACTTTTATGGAAAAGGATGCATCAATACCCTAAGGTAACTTTAGGTCATTCTCTTATGGACAAACTCAGACAGACCATACATCTGGAATATTCTAAAGAAAGAACATACATACATGGGTTTATTTTTCCTTCAAACAAATCTTTAAAATATATTCAAATAAGAGAATATATCTTCTAACCTAATACCATCCCAGCCTGTAAAAGGGTTTTTAGACGAGCCTCCCCCTGTCACCTGTGCAACAACACTCTTTAACAAAAACTAAAATAGGTGACTATGGACAAGAAGCCTCTGATAGAAAAAGGGTTTAAGAGACTAACCCACCGGGATACTGAATAGGTCTGCTGGCAGCGGGTACCGGTCTGTGGTATGACTAGGCAAATCCATCAGGGTACTGAACATGCCAGTTGGCAATGGGGCATTATGCCTGGGGAAGGTATATCTCTCACTAAATATCACAACTACCCCACCGGAGTACTGAACATGCTTGCTGGCAGTGGGTTCTGGTTTGAGAAATGTCTCATTTATACTTGTTTGATTGAAAAATTCACTTTTGTCATTTAAAAAAATACTACAAGCAAAATGTCACTGTTGACATACAAACTCCATATTAACAAACAAAATGAATACTACAAGCAAATGTCCATTTGAGAATTACCCTAAGTCAACTTTACCAGTCTGACATCTAAATCCTGCATTACCTAAGAAGGAAACTTCTTAAGAGTGGGACCCTGACTAGGGAGTCTAAATCTACTTATACTGTGAAATTTATCCATAACATCCAATGACAGTAAATCTCTGAAGCTAGTTAGGTTGGATCTATTCTTATGGAAAAATACAAAAACCCCCCATTTTCATTGTTGAATATAGTGCTTGTCAATAAGTCACCTAAGGAAAGGCAATTTCATTTTTAAGGCATGAGATCATATGCTAGGTGACGAATGTACTTTTGGAATTTGACTTGATTCCTCTTCTCTTATCAATTTTCTTTCATTGTGATACAATGTCTTAGATCTTTTTGCATAAGGATATGCAACACCTTTGGCATGGGGGAGGGTCAAAGAGCCTCTTTCAGGACTCTTTTATAGACTCACATCTCATCTTCAGAGACCAGCATGTTCACGTTACAACCCTGCAGAACCAGACACAAAAGGAAGAAATTCAAAAACAAGCACATCATAAAGAAGTTTCATGAAGTACAAGAAATTCCAATACTAATCCTCCAGAAAACTCCAGCCTAAAAGATGAAATCTGATAATCTGCAAGCTTCAAATACAAAGACAATGCTTCTGGTCATGAATATCATATAGATATTGATATGTAATGGTAAAATAAAAGGTAACATGGTATCGTTTATTTTCCTTTGCTTATCAAATTACAATAGGTATGAAATTGTATACTAGATCTTATGATCTTATTGTTAAAACCATGCACTTAACTTTTACTTCCCTCATTCCCATATGCTTAACCTTAATCAATTTCCTCACCACATAAGCACTTGAAAAGACATCGAGGGAAAAATCACATCAAATGTGTGAATATAGTTATGAACTGAAATGAGTATGCCCAGTAAGGATGAGCCACGACTTTAAACGAAGAACGTGCTTTACCCTTAGTAATCAAAAATCTACCTCGTATCATTCAACATCAAATTTTTCGCTTATAGGTCCAATCACCTATCCCAAACAACAATGATGTTTTTGCTACCAAATGTCTTGTTCCCATCATTATACTAACGAGCATAAATGAAATGGCTTATTTGGGTGGCAAAGCCATCCAGATGAGCCTCATCTCATCTTAATTTCCTTCGCAACATCTTTACTTAAACCCACCTTTCGAATTATCGACGCCATCACTATTTTCCCTGCCATTACCCACCTTTCTCCATTACAGAGCCTACTGTTTAACCCGATATCTCCTCTCCGAGGTATCCAGTACCAAACCCTTATGCTCATAGTTGACCAAACTCTTACGCTACAACCCAATTTATACTCACAGTTATAAGGATGGTTGTGAGTAGGGATGAACCAATCTTCTAGATTTATAGAGAGACCGAGGAGTTCTGACTGTGTAGAGATAAGTATACTAGAGCGGGTTGGATTCTGTTTTTAGAAAAATTCACAGGTTTTCATGAGGGGGTATCTCATGCATTTACCCAAAGTTACGATGAAGAAACTGTGCATATAGGTAACCTACAACTAACAATCAATGAAGCAACTCTAAGGGAGGACATGAGATTACCTAGCAGAGGAGCCAAGTATTTCAAAGGAGTAGGAATCAATAAGGAAATGTGCCAAAGATTTCTGAAAGAAGACCATCAACACCCTGATTGGAAAAGGGGATTCCCAGAAACTATATCAAGGAGGAATATCATCAAATGCTTGTCAGCCTCCAACAATTCCTCACTTGTGAAGGCAGATATGTTGTAACTTTCCTATATCACCTTAGGCTTTTGTTGCACTTTGAAGGAGGTCCTAAAATTGACTTTCCATAATTTTTATGGATGAGCTTGAACAAGATTGTGAGAGTTGTCAAATCCTTATCTAAAATTGAGAAGACTAGCATTTATCATCAGGGTCTTATCAAAATGCTAGTTATACATGAAATCAGGAAGCAAATGTTTAGTTGGAAAACCCTCATCACTCAACACCTTTCCACAGAAAATGAACCTATAGAGGAAGCCCAGCCTGCTCCAGATCAAGATGAGGAACCTAAGAAGAAAAATGGAAAGAAAAACAAGGTAGCTCCATCATCCTCCAAAGTAGTGAGCCAAAAAGATAAAGCTAGGATGCAAAAAGATCGAAAAACTCATAACTCTTCGAGTAAACAAATAGGGCCCTCTTCCTCAGTCAATAAGGATCTTAAAAGTAAAGAATAGAGAGATAAATCCAAATTATTAGAAGAGATCTCAGCAGTAGCACTTGAGGAGAAGGGTCATAAATCAAAACCCTCGAGGAAAGAGAAGAATAGCTGAAAGCATAAAGGTGAATAGTCTATAGAAGAACCTTCGGTAAACCATTCCACAGACAGAAAAGAGGAAGAGGACACTTTTTAGCACTTCTTGTAAGGTCTCTTCCAACAAAGCCTTATAAAACATAAATTTAATCAGATAAGTTTTATCTTAACATCTTTACAATTCCTTATTCAACATATAACCATTCATAACTAGCATATAACCAATCACAACCATTCAACATAATTAAAATTTATGAGCAGATCATAATAAATTACATAACACAACAGAATAATGAAAATACATACCTCTAACTGATGTTACTGTTGTTCTCCAACTTTGCCTGATGCTCTACCCAAAACCGTTTAACCTCCCAGCCAACTAGGAACATAGCCTCTCCGACTCCCTAGCTCCAGGATTCCTGGCCCCCGAGCCCAAAACTCCCAGCAACAGGTGCCCCCTTGTAACATTCCTACAACAAGCTTCTCCAGCCAAAAACCAGTAATACAGTCTTCCAATCTCCCAAAAAAAAATGTTCCAATACTGTCTCCTAATATGAAAAATAATGCTCCCTCCCAAAAGTCCCCTTCTCTCGAGTGTTTTTCCCCTTCATATCCTCCTTTCCCCCCTTTCTCATCCACCGCCTTCTCCCTTCATTAAATTTCACCCACCTTATCCTTCCATTCAATGCCAATCACCTTATCCCCTTTTCTTTAATGGTTCCATCATTCGATACAAAATAATAATTAATAATTTATTAAACTAGATTTTATTAAACAAATATTTAATCATTAAATTAATTAATTAGTTAATTAAACCAATTCACATTCAACAAATATTTAACGTGGACAATTAATTAACTAATTATTTAAACTAATATACATTAAACAATTAATTAAACAATGACAATTGATTAATTACTTAGGCTTGTTACATACACCCACCCTTCAGGAAACTTCGTCCCGAAGTTAAAGTATTTTAAGATACAAGGGAAAAGACACAGGGTTCACACATTCATATCCAATAACCAACATTATCAGTAAGTAAGCCAAGAAAACTCATACATACTAGTGTACATGTGCAAGAAATGCATGTGTAGCTAGTACATACAAGTCTCGTGCATGTACTAATAACAATAACTATCACCTCTATAGTAATTTATGTATGCATCCAATCCATTCAACACGACTATTCATTTTATAAAAGATAATAACTCAATCAAATGTTTGCGAAATCCCTTAATTACAATTATCTATCTCAACAATGTTATTTAGACAATTGTAGTTTAGTTAAGTAATTATGAATATTCATATATACACATTTTCTTTTTAGAAGGAAAAACAATAAATTCCACCATAACGCAAATCTCCACACACTCTCAACTATTTCTACTCATCCTTCCTCCCTAACTTACTTCCATCTTCCATTCCTATCCTTCCTCTACTAGACTATCTTGGAGTGTCAACTATATTGACCTGACTCCAAATAAAACCCATAAGCGGAAGTGTCACTATCTTGACCAAGCTTCCCAGCAGGAAACTGACAGTCATCATCACACGTCTAGGGGAGCATGAGCTAACACCGTCCTCCCATGACTCCAGGTTTCAGAGGATACACGGTGGGAAATGCCTCCACCCCTCCTAACAGGACTAGGGTCCACACCCTATAATGGAATATACAGTTGCACCGTGTTGCTGGGAGTTTTGTCATCGTTTATTCGGTTTTGGCCAGTTTCATCTCCTGAAATCCTGCACTGGTCCACATATCATAGCAATGTATCCAAACCAATATAATTTCACATACAAAGATTCATACCATATTATTTCTCGTCCAGTGGTCATGACATCCACTTCCATTATCATTATCCCTTGGCTATTTCATAGCCCAATAACCTGCAGATTAGTCTGTAACACAAACTCATACATATCTATGCATTATCATTATGTAATTGCATACAACCATAATTTCAATTCGGTATCTGTGTACCAACAACTTTAACATCAAAGTTTTCAAGTTAGAAATATATCTCATAATACCCCATAATTCAATTAACGTCACCCATTCATAGAATTATCATTTACATAATAGATTGCATCATATCCAACATGATTCAAATAGCATTTAAACTTCATAGGATTCACATTCACACAGTATATCGCATCATATCCATCATCATCAATAACATTTAAACATTCATAGAATTTACATTCACATAGTAGATCACATCATATCCATCATAATCAATAACATTTAAACATTCATAAAATTTACATTCTCACAATATATCGCATCATATCCATCATTATTCAAATACATTTAAACATTCATAAGGTTCATACGTCTTAAAAGTTCAAGTGCATCATTTAATAGTTTCACTATGAATAGAAAATAAAGGTGTTTAGGCCTCAAGTAATCCTAGATGTCTAAGTCAAAAGGTGGCGTTACATACTCCCAACCTTCGAGAAACATATTCTCGAGGTGGTCAAAAAAGTTAGGGAAAATCTCGCCGTAACGTCTCGGCATCTTCCCAAGTAGCAAATCCTGGACTATACTTGTCCCACTGGACCTTAACTTGGTCTACCAGACAGTTTTTGAGCTGTCGGACTCTACGGTTCAATATGCGTAATGGTTCTACTGTGAGGGTTCCCGCTTCGGATACCTGAAATTCCTTCCAATTTAGTTTATGTGATTCATCAGCAACATAATGACGTAGAACAAATACATGCAAAACATTATGAGTTTTATGAAAGTGGGGTGGCAGTATGAGACGATAGGCAACGGGTCCAATTTTCTCTTGGATTTTGAACGGTCCTATGAATCAAAGTGACAACTTTGTCCCCTTCCCGAACCGAATGGTACTCTTATTAGGCCTGATACGAATGAAAACCTGATCTCCCACTTTATAACTTCGATCAGTCTTGTGTGCATCCGCATAACTTTTCTGTCTATCCTGTGCTTCCTTTAGTCTCTGCCTAATCTGAATCATCTGTTCCTCCATCTCTTGAATCAATTCTGGCCCAACTATTGCTCGGTCTTCTAATCTTTCCCAACTCAACGACGTTCTGCATGGCCTTCCATATAGAGCTTCATAGGGTGGCATTTTGATGGAGCCATGAAAACTATTATTGTAGGCAAACTCTACCAAAGGCAGGTACTTATCCCAATGGGTTTGATTATCCATGGAATACATCCTAAGCATGTCTTCCATGACTTGATTTACTCTCTCAGTTTTCCCATCTGTTCAGGATGATAAGTTGTGCTTAAGTTCAACTGAGTCCTCAATGGTGACTGCAAACTTGTCCAAAACCTAGAAGTGAATCTGGAGTCCCTATCTGAAATGATCTTCTTAGGTATCCCGTGCAAACGGATGACCTCACTTACAAACACGCGTGCCACATCAGTGACATCATAAGTGTCTCTAACTGGAATAAAATGAGCACTCTTGGTTAACTTATCAACTATCAAAAGAATGACATTGTGTCTATGAGATGTGAGCAACAACCCCACAACAAAATCCATATAAATGACTTCCCACTTGGACATAGGAACATCATGTGGCTGTAGGAGGCCTACCGGGTGATGGTGGTCGGATTTCACTTGTTGACACTCTAGGAACTTGGCGACGAAATAGACTACATCACGCTTCATTCCTACCCAGAAGAAGAGCTTCCTCATGTCTGCGTACATTTTCTTCACACCTGGATGCGCACAATAAAGTGCTCTATGGGCTTCCTTCAGTATGATGCTTCGAATATCCCCACTTTCGGGGATGTACATCCTTCCTCGATATCTTAATAGTCTATCTGCTTCTAGACTATATCCTTCATACTTTGGATCTAATTGCCTCCCACTCTGGAGGTTTTAGGTAACCTTTAAATACCAACTATCCCCAAGGAGTTGCGTCAACACACGTTCCCTCAGATTGACTTTTAAGGGTACCGAGGAGAAGACACGTGGCCTCCTACTTAAGGCATCTGTGACCACATTCTCTTTTCTCTTGATAAATGAAATATCAAAATCGTACTCACTCATAAACTCACTCCATCGCCTTTGCCTGACATTCAGATCCCTTTGAGTGAAAAGATGTTTTAAACTTTGATGGTTTGTTTTGAGCTCAACGTTTCGCCCTACTAGATAGTGCCTCCAAAGTTTCAGAGCTAGAATTACTGCTGCCAACTCTAAATCATGAGTAGCGTAAAGTTCCTTGTGTTTCTTCAACTTCCTTGACGCATAAGCTATCACTCCTCCATCCTGCATTAGCATGGCTCCCAACCCTTGCTTCAAGGCATCCGTGCAGACTATGAAGTCCTTTTCCATATCTGACACTCGTAGAATTGGTGTATTGGTTAGTAACCTTTTAAGCTTGATGAATGCACTATTGCATTTTTCTATCCATTCATACCTGACCCCCTTGCACTGCAAAGTGGTGATGGGTTTCGCTATTTTAGAGAACCCTTCCATAAATCTTCGATAATAACTTGCTAGCCCCATGAAGCTTCTTACCTCATGAGCATTTTTCGACACTGGCCACTCCATAATGGCCTTTACCTTTTTTGGGTCCATAGAGATTCCTTCACCGGAAACGATATGACCTAAATAGTGAATTTCTTTTTGGAAGAAGGAACACTTCGACAACTTCCCATACAATTTGTTCTCTCTAAGGCAAGACAACACCACTTGCAAGTGTTCCTCATGTTCTCTTTCATTCTTGGAATAGATGAGGATATAATATAGAAAGACTTGTACAAAGTGGTCTAAGTACTTCCAGAATACACCATTCATGAGGCTCATGAATTCTGCTAGCGCATTGGTCAATCTGAAAGGTACTACAATGAACTCGTAATGCCCAAACCGAGCTCGAAAGGCAGTTTTAGGAATATCGCCTTCCTTAATCCTTAATTGGTGATACCCTGATCACAAATCAATTTTTGAGAATACGGTTGCTCCTTTCATCTGATCAAAGAGGTCATCTATTTGTGGCATTGGGTACCTATTTTTCATTGTAGCTCGGTTCAAGTCCCTGTAGTCTATACACAGTCGCAAGGAACCATCCTTCTTCTTCACAAAAATTACTAGTGCACCCCAAGGTGAGACACTAGGCCTTATTAGCCCTAAGTCGGGTAGCTCTTTCAACTGCATCTGCAAGTCACAAAGTTCTGGTGCTGTCATCCTACACATAGTCTTGGAAATTGGTTCTACACCAGGTTTTAGCTCAATAGTAAAATCAAGCTCCCTCTCAAGAGGCAACCTTGGCAACTCGCTCGGAAAAACATCTTTAAACTCTGACAATACTGGGTACTGATCTAAGGAGGGTCCCTTCCTTTCATTCACTGCTTCCACAACATACATTCGACACCCTTGCCTCATGTACCACTTAACCTTCATAGTTGAGATAAAGCATAGAGACACCCGTCTCCGTACACCATGGATCTCTACCGACCTTCCTTCATCGTCAACACAAGGCACCTTTTTTGCGAAATAGTCTACCATAGCTCAATGTGCTTCTAACTAATCCATTACAATGATTAGGTCATACGTCCCGAGAGCAGTGATGTATACCTTCAACCTAGTAGTACACACTCTTAGGTCTACTAGACAATTATCAACGCTAGGTCCTACCGCTTGTTTTCCCCCCGAAGCCATCTCGACTTGTTTAAAGTCATCGTGCTCGTAGGCTGCCAACCCACTCCTTTCTAATGCAGATGGTGAAATGAAACTATCTGTAGCACCATAATCAAATAAAATTTTAACATTGATATGATTTAGCGTACCTGACGATTCCACCACCATGGATTGATGTTCTGCCTGGCGATTATTAACTACTACATAAATCTGGTGGCTACCACTTGCTCTTCCCATCGGGGCCTTTCCTTCTCTATGCACAAATCCTGCTTGTAACTCTGGGCAGTCACGCTGGTAATGGGGTCCTCCACATCCCCAACATGTAACCCAAGATTGAACTTGCGTACTACTATGTGACGGTCTCTGAAATGAGTTCCTTCCCTTGGAACCCCTGCCCCTACTAGCTTCTCCCAGAGATGGTCGTGGACTTGCCTGCGCCGTTGGGGATGAATGGGATGTTGCACTTGCTGCCATTGAAATACCTATGGCGACTGTCCTTGGTGCAACTCTATTACCATATGGAGGTGGCCTGGAGCTCCCTCTTTTGGAGAAGGTCCTAGGGCCTTCCCCACTAATCCAGGACGATGCGGAAAGGTTGACCTCATACCTCCATTTAAGTTCATGTGTTCCTCAACATAATGTTTATTTTCTACTGCTTTCGCTACCGAAGACGGTTTCCACATCTGCACCATGGCCCTTATCTTAGGGTTTAACCCATAGACAAATCATTCTGCCTGTCGTTGATCATTTTCCATGTATGAAACATATTTGACCAATTCCATAAACTTGATCTTGTATTCTTCTACGGTCCTATTTCCCTGTACTAGAGCATGAAATGCTCCCATCTATTGCTCCTCATAGTAAGTTGGTAGATAATTCCTTCAGAACCTTTCCTCAAAAAGTTCCCAAGAGACGGTGTCTAGGGTAAGGTGCAACTGCCTCTCCAGGTTGCTCCACCAGTTCAAGGCATTGTCTCTCAACTGAAAAATTGTTATCTTCGCCTTTGAAGTGGATGCATAGTCTCTTAAGGCAAAACACCTTGTCATGCCTTCCAACCATGCCTCTGCACGTTCACTGGCACGACCCCGACAAACTCTGGAAGTTTGATCTTCTGTAGTTCTCTAGTGATGTCTTCCAGTGGAGGCCCTCTCCCTGAATCCCTCGATGCTTCAGGATTTCCCATTCTAGATGGTGGGGGCTCCACTTCGATCCCTGCCGGCTGACACACCTTTAAAGTCTCATTTATGGCCTCCAAAGAGCACAGAATGAGGGTTAATTTAGGCAATGGTGGTGGCAACGTTGGTAGTCCCTGCGATGATGCCCCTCTGCCTCGATTTCCTCTCGTCCTAACCATCCTGTATAATTGAATCTGCATCAACCAAAGTTTGTCAAGGAGAGTCTAGGGTAGTTCACATTTGCACAATTTAAACTTGAAAACAGGGTTAGGCGTAGGTTTTTTTTTTTAACTTGTCTGTAAACAGACGTTAGTCTCTTTAGGGGAAGTGGCTAGGTCAGGGTCGAAAGCCTCTAAGCTCGATGTTTTCTCCTAAGGAAACTACTGACTCTCTCGCATGTGATCAACATATTTAACCTATCATTACTATCATGGCGCAGTGGTGTAGGGTCTTTGGTGAAAGTTCTATACTCGGTGGATAGGTCACTGGTTCAAAACTCGTCCGCTCCAACAAAAAATTAATCTAATCCAAATTCAATTTTATTAGTATCGTAATGTTATGTTAATTATTAAACATTATTAAATATGTTAATGTTAATTACACATTTAATTAATTAATTACTATTATTAATTACTAATTACTAATTACTAATCACTATTATTAATTACTTTGAATAAAATTAAAAATTTGGAAATTAAAGTAATTAATTTCTATGATTAAAAATTTCTTTGAAATTCACTATGATTAGAAATTGCTTTGAAATTCACTATGATTAAAAATTGCTTTGAAATTCACTATGATTAAAAATTTAATTTAATTATTTAAAATTAAGAATTAAAATTAAAATTAATTATTTAAAACACAATTAAAGTAATTAAAAAATAATAATATAATTAAAAAAAAAATCTAAAGTCGGGCAGTGGGTCCTCGCATGAGGCCCACGTTCCCCCTCCTCCCCGACGCTCATCCCATAACCCTAATCTCCTCCATCCTTTTCTCTTCAAACCCTACCCTCTCTTCCTTTTCATTTTGTTTTTTGTCAAACGCTCGGGGTTGTAGTGCACTCTATTCCCTTATGGACTCCTCCTGTCATGGCTTAACGCGAGACTCAGGTGCTGGGATTTGTATGTTTTTTTTTGTGTGAGAGCGTTATGAGTCAGACATAGGGTTCAAAGATCCATACAAATGGTTCTAGGGTTTCCATCGCTTGGCATATGCTTTCAACGCTAAGATTGGTTCTGCTGTATCGCACGCATGAACATGGTTTCCACCACGCCGATTCTGTTGTGGATTTTCATGCTTGGCACGGTCAAAACCCTTTTCTCCGCCATAGTGAATTCTTAGACTGCAGGGTAGACAACATTTTATCCTTCATTCCAGAATGGTTTTTTTTTTTTTTCCAGGTACAAGACTATCGATGGATTATTATAAGCGGTTTATATTTAAATATACAGTTATATTTTCGTATCCATGTTTTGGTGGACCTGGTTTCGGGGTTGTATTGTCCGCTTCTCTTTTTTTTTTTTTTTTAATGAATAGAAAAGTCTAATTAAAATGCTTACTAAAGGTTGAAATCCTGACTTATGTGATGCTGGATAAGCCATATCGGTTTTATTTGTATGCTATCACTTTATGTCAATTGCATTAATTTTAGATGGTAGCCCTTGGAAAAATAATTCGAGGATAGATGCCAACACTTTATGCCAATTAATTTAGTGGTTCTTTTACTTTAGGTCAATAATGAAATGATTTAGCTCTTTATGCGGAGCAAGAAAGATTTTTCCTTGTTCCGCGAATTTAATTTATGCCTTGCATTTACATGTGAATTTTCTGGGTTGCACAGATGTTAAGAATCTGAAAACCCAATCTAGGGTTTGTCTCAGGCTTGAAACAGGAGCGACAAACTCAATAAGAAAGGCCTGGTGAGGAAATTTTGCTTATCCCCGACAGTGCTCATCAAATCAATGTTCTATGAATAATTGAAAATATTTGATTAAAAGTTGTGTATAAATCTTGAAAGTCGCGCTGTAACATTGTATAAATATTTTGGCTGGGAGAAGGTAGAAGTAATAAAGGTATCTGCTGGTGCGGAGCGATTGGACAAATACCACACCTACCGGGTACAACCTTAGAACTGAACGGGAAGCTCAATTAAACTCGTAATTTTTTTTTTCAAAGAAATTTTTTAGATATTTCATTGAATAGGAAAGAGATAATATAAACTATTCCGCTCCAAAGAGCTTGTACAAGATAAATTCACATGTTTTCATGCTTGGATACTCCTGTAAATACGTCGGCCAAAAAAAAGACATCTCCACAAAATTCAAGGCTCGTTCATGTCATTAGTTATGACTCATATTATCATCTGACCGTATCGTGAGATATGGGACATCATGTCCCAACATAATCATTACTACCTCTCGTCACGCCTCTTCTTAACCCAAGGCAACCTCCAAGTATGAGCATTGGTCGGATAAGGGTTCATCAACATCGTTGGATTTCTTGTTAGATTAATTGTTTTCCTTGCTTACGTGTATTCTCTGATGTTGTAGAGCGAAGATCCAAACCGATCTTCAACGATATAAGAGAACAGTTGGGTGGGTGTTGTTCAAATTTTTTGGGTGGGAACAGTTCCATTCCTAAATTGGGTAGGTGGGTAGGTCCTGGTCCAAGTTTTTAAACTAGGGCTCTGATACCATGTGTAAGGTCTCTTCCAGCAGAGCCTTATAAAACATAATTTAATTAGAGAAGTGATATCCTAACATCTTTACAATTCCTTATTCAGCATATAACCATTCAAAACCATTCAACATATAACCATTCAAAACCATTCAACATATAACCATTCAAAACCATTCAGCATAATTAAAATTTATGAGCAGATCATAATAAATTACATAACACAACAAAATAATGAAAATACATACCTCTAACTGATGCTACTGTTGTTCTCCAACTCTGCCTGATGCTCTGCCCAAACCGTCTAACCTCCCAACTAGCTAGGAACAGAGCCTCTCCGACTCCCTAGCTCCAGGATTCCATAAGGATTCCTAGCCCCCAAGCCCAAAACTCCCAACAACAGGTGCCCCCTTGTAACAGTCCTACAACAAGCTTCTCCAGTCAAAAACCAATAATAAAGTCTTCCAATCTCCCCCCTAAAAATGTTCCAATACAGTCTCCTAATATGAAAAATAACGCCCCCTCCCAAAAGTCCCCTTCTCCCGAGTGCTTTTCCCTTTCAAATCCTCCTTTCCCCCCTTTCTCATCCACCACCTTCTCCCTTCATTAAATTCCAACCACCTTATCCTTCCATTCAATGCCAACCACCTTATCCCCTTTTCTTTAATGGTTCCATCATTCGAAACAAAATAATAATTAATAATTTATTAAACTAGATTTTATTAAACAGATATTTAATCATTAAATTAGTTAATTAAACCAATTCACATTCAACAAATATTTAAGCTGGACAATTAATTAACTAATTATTTAAACTAATATACATTAAACAATTAATTAAACAATGATAATTGATTAATTACTTAGGGTTGTTACACTTCTAAGAAGAAGAATCCATCACCTCCTTCTAAGAGAACCACAAAGAGCATGGCAAAGAAAGGAAAAGAAGTTGTCGGTCCTCTTGCTCATGAAGACCCAACATATTTTATCTCCTCCCCTCTACACCTACCATTCCAAGATGACATCCCTAGCTTAACTGAAGAGCAAGTTACTATTACTTTGTGTGGGATGAGAGAGCAAGTGGAGGAAAGATAACACATCCAGTTGGAAACAATGGAGTCAATGAAGACCTTAACAAAAGAACAGACGAGGAAGAAGATTGAGGAGCTACAAAAACAAAACCAGGAACTAAAACAAGAGGTGAAGGAATATCAGCTACTAGATAGGTATATCAAGAAGGAAAACGAGCAACTAAAGACAACCAGCCAACAACTCCAAGATGACCATGAAGAGACTTCTAATAGGCTCAAAAAGGTACTAAAACTCTTGCAATATATTAGGGTCAAAAAAAGGGAGTTGAAGGGGGAAGCCTCAGCTATCAACATCATTGATCCAAAGGAGTAAAGCGAATGAAGTCTCAAGTTTTGTAAAATTTTGAGTATGTTTCAGTTGCATGAGGACATGTAATGATTTTGGCATGGGGGAATGTTGAGTCTCTAAAGTGACATCCCCATTACTGTATTATACTCCTTATCTACACCTTTTTGACCTACCTAAGCTTGGATAAATGACAAAGAACACTATCTCCAACCACTTATAAGGTCACGAGGTAAAGTATATTTGAATTCATGCATTTTGTGGTTTATTAATCTAGGAGATTAAATATTTCATGTGCTAATGTTGAATTTGCTATATGTAGCCTTTAACCTTTGGACAAGTCCGACACTCCTATGTCAGCCAAGCAATCCAACACCAAGAGCACCTCCTGTTCGGATCTAGTATCCACAGATCATTCACTGTCACGATCCGGTACCAACGTCTGTAGCCTGTTTTAGTCTGGTACCAACCAATTGTGTGTTGTTGGGATCCGGTACTATCCACCGTGTCTCACCCGTCATGATCCGGTACCAGTAGAAGAAACATAGTATGCCAAGTTTAGCTCTAGATTGTGCCTAAGATAATTGTTGAATGCTTAAAGTTCTAGTAAGACTATATTAAGCTAGTTTGGTTATTGCTTCATCCTCATACACTCTGTGTCATGAGGATGAAGCTTAAAATATGTAACAGAGTGTGTAAATTTGACATTTGTTGATATGTTGAAGATTTCACCTCCTTGTGTTTCGCGACTGAGGCTGTTTAATTAGTCGTGGAAAGGATGGTGGGATATATAGAGAGATTGCATAACACAACATGTTAAAGCAGTGTTGCATATTGCAGAACATATCTCGAGTTTGAGTTTAATAGAAGAATTTCATTTATTTTCATGTCTTGATTATCAATGAATGAATGTGAATTGAATTGGTAGTATAATCTAATTTCATGTTTTGAGATCCAAGTAAGAGTGATGTGTTGATTGAAGACCACTTACTGTAGACTCCAACTGCTGACCTATTGAAGCGGCAAGGGCCCACCACCCAACAGAGGTCAACTTTCTTGTAGACTAGTGTTAGCATTTGATTTCAATAATGTAATTGTTAGACTAGATGTAGCTTTGATTTCTCAATTTAGTTCATCATCTCTGACAGTTTCATATGTTAGTAGCATAGTTCATAAAATTTCTTAAGATCTTTACTTTGTTTTTGCATATGCCCTATTTTTGTTTTTATGAATTGGATTTCTTTTAGTGGACATAGACATTGGCAACAATATTCAAATATATTTGGAAAAGAACTAGTGAAGTTCACAATAGATCATTGTTAGCCACAACATATCTAATATGTTGGCTATCGAACTACCCATGATATGCCTCGATGATTGATGTGTGATTTCCTTTTCAGAGTGTGATTGGATAGTTAGATTTCTGCGTTAAATAACAGAGTTGATTTGTCAAAGGACTCCATCTCATACTTGCATGTGCCACAATGGAGTATATAGCCTCTCTGTGAAAGACAACCAAAGTGTGTTTTAGTTTGACAATTTGCTTTATTCCCAATATGCATAATCCATAATAGTTCTATACTCGTGACATTAGAATTACCTCTCTTACTGGTGTCTTGTAACTCTGTTGATTACAAATCCCAGATTGATAATTAATGTGTGCATTATACTAATCATATAAGCATCACAACACCGATGTCTCACCTATGCTTTTCCATCGCATTTCCTCGCTAAGGATAACACCAAAAACATCATCAAATTTTAGAGTGTTTGAACCAGGGACAGAGTTACTTACAACGATGACCAAGCCATTCCATCTTTCAGGCAATGAGCACATGATTAGAAGAGCCCTGACCTCATCATCAAAGTCCAATTTTACAGAACTTATCTGATTAGTAATCGTATTAAATTCATTTAAATGATCTGCAATAGACCCACCTTCTGACATCTTCATATTAAATAATCGCCTCATTAGAAATACCTTATTAGACGCCGAGGATTTTTCATTCAGTTTAGCCAATGCATTCATCAACTCCTTCGTTGTCTTTTCTTTTGAAATATTTAAAGCCACTGATGCTGACAGGCTCAACCGTATCATTCCTAGTGCCTTTCAATCAAGAACCTCCCATTCTTCGTCCTTCATGACCATTGGCTTCTTTTTTATTCCACCCAATGGTAGGAATAGATCCTTTTGATATATTCCATCTGCATATTCCATAACTGGTAGTTTTGGTGGTTAAATTTCTCGACTTTAAACTTTCCATCTTCTGCCATTGTTGTCACTCAAACCAGGAACCCTATTTTCCTGCGAGTTAAATTTCTCTCTGATACCATTTGTTAGAAAAACATGATCATAGAGCAATAAAATAAAACAAATGTGAAAATAAAACACAAAAGATACACAATACAATAGAGACATAGATATACATGGTTCACCCAGTGTGGGCTACGTCCACCAGAGAAATTTCCAGGTCCTTATTATTATCCAGCAAAATCAAGGGATACAACCTACATCACACCCACTGTAACTTGATCTTCTTTCTCTCATAGTTTCCTATATTAGAATACAATATTCGCGATAATACATAGCCACAATAAAATTCCCTCATAAAAGGGGGTTGCCTTCTGTTAGGGTCCTATAAATATAGGTAATATGTTTGTTCAATTATCTATTTTGGAAATCTGTTGGTAAGGTTTAGCCTATGAATCACTAGGTGTCATAGCCTAAAAGTTTGTTGATCCAAGGAGCCATTTGGTTTTTGAAGTGTAATGGCCAAAACAAAGTATGGATCTTTGGGAGATTTTTTTGCATGTAAAATTCGGTTCAGAAGTAGAGTCCAAGAAGGAAAGTTGAAGATACTTATGCAATCAGGGTGGAAGGGAGGAGCACAGAAGGATTCATATCCTTTACTAAGTAAAATGTGAAAACAAGGGATTTGGTGCTTCCTAGGGTTGATGCCCTAAAAAGAAGGGAGTTAGTGCTTCATAGGGTTAGTGCCCTAAAAACAAGGGAGTTGGTCCTTCCTAGGTTTGGTGCCCTAAAACAAGGGAGTTTGTGCTTCCTAGGGTTGGTGCCCTGAAGAAGGGGATTTGTGTCTCCAAGAGTTGGTGCTCTAAAGAGGATTGGTGTCCTTCACAATCATAGATTATTCTTTATAAACTTTGTAATTCTTGATTTATATAATTGATGTTTTAAACACAATTCCATTGATGATCTATTGTGATAATTAAAATAACAAAGTAATTATTAATTGTTTAAAAATATAATATTGATTCACACCCCCCCCTCTCAGTATTTCCAACAATAACACAACTCTATTGCAGACTCTTTGTCTAAATATGCTCTAATGTTGAATGAAAATCAATTAATCCTTGAGGAAATTCTTGATGGAGAGGTAATCTCCAG
>JZKD02S1285614.1:79354-93293 GCA_000966675.3 Picea glauca | reverse complement strand
TGGCCCCGGAAGTTAAAACCTGCTAAAAATAGTAAATTGCCAAAATGGCCAGAAAATTGTTTTGAGCCATTTGGAAAAGATGGGTGGCCCCCGATATCCACCTGGATCATAAAATTTCTAGCATCTTCTCCTTTGTACGTTAAGTTCATCTCTATTAACTTTAACATTTTTTTGAAAACTAAAGGCGCCAATGAAACAAGGGAGTCACTTTGTAGTGGAATGTTTAAGTTATTCTGGCCAAATTTATCAATGCACTAGGTGACAATATCTTTACACTCGAAAACCTCAGGGACACAACCAACGAGAGCTATTCCTAATGTCCGAACTTTATTATTATCTTTGTCCGGTAACATTGAATAATACCAATATGCCCTCGACCAATGGTAATTTTGATCTTCTCTAGCGAGTAGATTCAAGGTATCCCCACAGAAATATTGTTTTCTTTCAACCATCTTTAGGAGATTGACAGACTTCTCTGTAATGCCACTCAGAATAGTGAAATAATCTTTTACATTAGATCCTTGATGATAACATTAACCTGAAATAAATGAGATTTGCCTCAATAGAAAAATCATTAATAACGATTTTTTCATAATTTAATTTAGCAGTCGAGTTCGTAGAATTAGCATTTAATATGACTCGAGAACTACGAATGAGGAAGGACACGTCACAACGGGGTGGCGTAGTGGAATATTTTAAATGAAAATGTGATTCCACGAGTCCGGGAGGCCGTTGTGATAAGAAAAATGGCTAAGTATTGATACTTGCCGAACGGACTTGTAAAGACGGGAAGATACAAAGAAATGATAATACAGGTCTGTGAATTCACAAAATAAAAAATAAACTAATTTTTGGGAAGAGGTAAAAGGGAGAAAAGTGATACGTCATGAGTCTACAAGTCCGCCAACCTGCGAATATAACAAAAAGACATAAGTACAGAAAAAGTATAAGTCATGGAGGTAAGACATGAAAATTATGGGAGGGAAATATACTTAGAAAAAATACAAGTGCATAGTAATGAGAAGGAAGGGAGAACTTATGAGGTTTAACATGGATCAAGACCCCTTATTTGATGCAAAGACAAAAGAAAACAAATGGACACTAACTTCCCTTTATACCTACTTCAACAATCAAAGTAAGAAGAAGGAGATGGAAGACATATATTTTTACGATGGTTGTCCTCGTTGCTCCACCCTTTGACCTTGTTGGCCATGCTCCTAGGCACAAGATAAGATGTGCAATGAACAAAGAGGAATCTCCTTTCCTCTATGCTATATTTTTAGTTGACAATAAATCTATCTATGATGACTTTACAACAATAGACATATATGTGATTGATGACACAACATATGAAGAGAATAGGCCAAGTTTATATATTAAAGGAAAGCAATGATGAAGCACTTACAATCATCACCACGACGTTGCATTAGTTCCTCCTCCAAGCTCTCCTATCCATCCCCTTGATTTTCACACTATCATAAGTATGATGCTCTTCAATTCTCTACCCATTTCACCTTGGAATGCACTCATTATATAGGAGTTGGAAGACTTAACCATCATCAGGTATTTTAGGAAATGTTTGAGGATTTTGCTCCATAAGTTGATATTGAGTTTACTTAATATGGAGCCACAAGATATGACTCGAATCTTTGACCTTATCCTCTCAAAATCGAGCCTTAGAATAAGGTGGATTAGTTGCAACTTCCTCTAACCACTTCAATGATTCCCTAACACTGAGCAAAAATAATTGACAATGCTCCCTATACATGGGAAAAGGAGCGTTGACAAGATTTCAATGCTCCCTATACATGGGAAGGGGAGCATTGACCTTCAAAAATGGTCAAAATATCAAGGTAAAAAACATGGTTTCGAATTTCTTATGATGGTTTTTCTCCTCCACAATGAATAGGGATTATGACAAATGTTCTTTCATGGTGTCAAAGTTTGCAACACTTAATAAAGTGCATGTGACACTTAGTAAGGTGCATACAACACTTGATAAAGTGCATGCAACACTTGATAAATTGCATGCAACACTTATTAAGGTGCATACGACACTTAAGTGTGATGTTTGGTGATGCGACATTTAGGTGTGTAGCATAACATCCCATAAAGAGAAGACACCCTAGTCATGAAGGGTTGAGACACAAGAAAGTTTAAAATCAAGACCTGCATTCACCCAAGGATATTCACTTGTTTTTATACTCTTTCCATTCGCTACCTGCCAAACTATCCAATTTCCAATTATTGGAAAAGCCTTCACCATGGTTTTCCATCCCACCGAATTGTTACTTCCCAATTTTTCTAGGGATTTGAACCATTCCATGATCGATTTACACCCTAGATAAATAGATTTTTTAACCCTTCCCCAAAGCATTGAGTTGTGTATTAGTCTTCACGTGATTCTTGATTCCCCAACCTCCAAGTTCTTTTAGCATCACCAATCAGATCCATTTAACTAGTGGAATGCCACCTGACTCTTTTTTTCTAGACCAAAGGAAATGGAAATAGACCTTTCGAATCTTTGTGAGAATTCCACTTGTGATTTTGGAAATGGTGGACCAATACACTGGGATGCTACTTAAAACTGACTTGAAAAGAACTAGTCTACCACTTCTAGAGAGCCATTTGTGAGCCCAATTCAATAATGTTGCCTGAATCTTTTAACAATCCATAGCCAATCACTGTAACCATAAGAGTTTAGTTTCAAAATAAGCCCAAGGTACTTGAAACCATCTTTAATTCCAAGTCTAGCAAAATGATTGATCGCGTCCACACGGAGTAGCACTTCATCTGGGATAGCATTTGTATATAGAGTTGATTAGAGATCATTTATTTGCATTCCAGAAGCAACACAAAAATCATCCAGGACCTTTTTAAGAGCTACAAATTCCTGCAAAGAACCTAAACCAACGATAATTACATCATCAATTAAAAGGGGACAGAGGGAATCCCTGACGAATGCCTCTAGATGATTGAAAAGAGGAAGAAGGGGGTCCATTTATTAGAATTGCAAAGGAGGAAGATTCAATGTAGACCATGATCCAATTAACTAAGGATAGGTTCATCCCCATTTGAATCAAGGCGAGTTGAATACAGGACCAATTTACTCTGTCATAGGCTTTAAATAATTCTAGTTTTATGACCAGATTCAGATATTTTTTGTTTTGATGGAATGGAGTGCTTCTTGAGTGATAGAGACATCATCATGAATATGTCTTTTGAACATAAAGTTGAATTGTTCTTCATAGATGAATTTTCTAAGGATAGGTTTTAGATGGTTAGCTATAATTTTGGAGATAAATTTGTAAATGAGGTTGCAGTAGGAGATGGAATGGAAATCTTTGAAAGATTATGTGGATTTCTTCTTAGGAATGAAGGCGATAAAATTATTCTTGAACGATCCTAGAACCTTACTGGATTTTTGCAATTCAGAGACTACTTTTAAAAGGTCCAGTTTCAGGATATCAAAAAACTCCGGGAAGAATTCAACTATTAAGCCATCAGGGTGAGGCCTTTTACATTTCTATAAAAAAGAGAGTGTTGTCAGAATCTCCACGTCTGAGGTTTCTTCTTGAAGTGAATTGTTCAATTCCTTTGATATAGATCTAGGAAATAAATTAACAACCTTTAGAATTAATTTGTTCATGCTTACGCGACAACAATTTGTATTATGTAGGAAAATTACGTTGGGTTTTGTCAAACTTATCGACGTTTCAGTCCCACATCTAGGATCATTCTCAAGAGTTGTTAAGCTCACTAATCAACAACTTTATATTTTTATCTATAAATAATAATAATCCAAGTCGTGTGATTTTTGCAGTCGACTTTATGCATTTGGATCATTATTATTGTTCATGAGATTGTGCAATATGGGTTTCCACTCTTCGCTAATTTTTAACCCCTCATCTTTTTTTAGGTTATTCCTATTTAGCTCAATTTCTACAGCTTCTCTTGTTTTCCTTTTTCCATAATGATCCATTTTGGTGATGAATTTTGTATTCTCGATGCATATGTGGTGTCCTAAATCTTGGGAGTGTTATGCCATAACGGATTTTTTTGCTTCGGTTATGTCTAATGTTAGCGCAATGTTCTTTAAGCCTAACTTGAAAGGATCTTATTGTCTCTCCAATATATTATTTTCCACATGAGCAAGGGATGGTGTATACTACACTTTGCAGTCTTGGTTTTATGGCATCCTTCGCGTGGTCCAACATATTTCTTAGTGTTCTGGGAGGAGAGAATGAGACTTTGATATTAACCTTTCTTAGAATTTTTGCAATATTCTCCATGGTTCATTTAATGTATGGAAGGTTTATATTTTGGCCTCCCTCCTAATCATCACTGCTCCTATTCATAGGTCATCTTCTTGCCTTTAAAATAGTTGATTAGTGAGCTTAGCAACTCTTGAGGATGATCCCAACTGTGGGATTGAAACATCGAGAAGTTTCACAAAACCTAAACCAATTTTCCTACATAATACAAACCTTGAGAATTTTAGCAATAGGGAAACTAAGAGGACTTCTGAATAGGGAGAAGAAATAATCCTTACCAACATTCGTTATTTCCTCAAAGGAGGAGACCCTGACTCCATTAGAATCTTTTATTCCCAAAATGATGTTTTCAAATCTTCTCTGGTTAGTGAAATTATGAAAAAAAATTGAATTATTATCTCCTTCCTTCAACCAAACGGATCTGCTTTTTAGCTGCCATTGAGCTTCCTCTTCATCTAGTAGGTCTTTTCTTTGTTTCAAAATATCATTGAGAATCGATTCCTCCTCGGAAAATAGGGAAGAAGCCATATTAACAATCAACAACTAGTCAATCCAAGCTTCTACAGTGGTTAGAAGATATTTTCCCCTCAAGTTATGCTTTTTGGCCAATGATATTGACTCTTTCTTGACCCTGGCTAGGTTTTTTGCAAACTGAAACATACGTGAAGTTTCATGATTATCCTCTAAAGGCGTCTAGACCGACCAAATCATATTTTTGTAATCCTCCTCTTTGAGCCATCTATGGTTGAAATTAAAAGGGGCAAGAGGCTTAGAACCTTTTGGGGCAACTTCTATCGAAATCGGCATATGATTCGACATACGTCCTATTAGAACTTTAGTCTTAAGGACCCATAGACTTTCTATCATATCTTCATATATTAAGAATTGGTCTTGGGGATGAGGGTTGAACCTTTCATCCCATTTTGTCAAGTTTGAGAGAGTTTTTGAGGAAACAGATCAATCAAATGATTAGTTTCTATCCAATGAGAGAAGAAACGTTCATGAGGATCAATCCTTGGGTGATCTCCCTAAACTTTTTTTAGAGATAGTGTAAAATTCAAATCCCTTCCTATTATGAGATTCCGCAAAGAGAGAAAATCATTGTGGCTTAAATCATTCCAGAATGGGATCCTGTCAGCATATGGGCCATATAGATTGATAATTATGAAAGAGCAATTTGAAACATAGTCCAACACATCCACTATAATAGCCAAAGGAAGTAAAGAGGAGAAAAGAGATTTTAGCTTTGGGATCCATGCTAAAAATAAACCAGTGGAAAGCCCCTCCAAATCAACAGTACAAAAATACCAATCCTTAAGCCAATGCATGAAGGACTCTACAAATCGTGCACCTATGTACATAGTTTCTTGGAGTAAAATGACATATGGCCTACTTGAGAAAACAATCCTTTTTAAGGCATTTAGCTTGGAGCTTCCCCCCACTACCCGCATGTTGAAGGACAAAATAATCATTGGGTCACTTTGTCATGGGCTTTCCTCGCTTCAAGGGCCCGAGAGATTGTAGATTGTCTAGCACTTCTAATTTCTTTAACCACCTAAATCTGAGGAAGAGAAATGAGATATTTCCTCCCTACATGAGCATACACAATTTTATCCATTGTTGGCCCATCGAGGCAGACCTCATTGGGGTTTTTATTCACCTGAGAACGTTAAAGATAATTGGACTTGAAACATGAGTTAGAGGAATTTGATACAATTGAATCAGTAGAGGCCTTATACTGGGAGGACGGGGACATAAAGGGGATGCTTGACTTGGAGGGAAAAAGTCTTAGGAGAGAAGAGGGAATCGGGGGTTGTGTAGGGGGAGGAGAGTTGACCGAAAAAGATGGGTCCTCATTAAACCGAGAGGACTTTTTCAATGGGTCAACCCCTTTATCATCAATGGGAGGCACAGGGGGAATTGGAGACTTACGCACAACATAAGAAGGGGAGACTGAAACAAAAATAGAGGGAACAAAATTCTTACCTGAACTAGCTAACTTGTTGAGAAAAATTTTAAACAGAGGGGAAACCATGTTGATCATATCCCATTCAACATCCTTGTGAACAAAAGATTCATATTCCTCCATAATTACCTTGCGCTTCCACGGATGTTGAAAGCGGGGAAAGGATGAAGGGGGTCTGCGGCACTGGGCTTGGAGGTGGCCTACCTTTTGGCAACCAAAAAACCGAAACGGAACCTGTTAGTAGTCTATCCACTATAGCCAAGTGAAGCCGCCCCAAACTAGCTTGATTTCATAGAATATCCCTTCTCTTAAATCCACCTCTATTGGAGCCAGTCCCACTTTTAGTTTGTCTTCTAGTTTAATCCATCTCACAACTCACCAAACGTCTTATTTTATTTCCAATTGACTCTATTATCACATCCTCCCATAAGACCATCATAAGATTGGGGAGAATGGCCCAAACTTTAGAGGGAGCCATCACATCTCTAAAGGGACCAAAATAAATAGCCCACTCTTTTAAAACTAGAGTGGAAGGGCCCCAACCCCACGTTCTACTTGTTGGGTATGTGTTATATTCTTTGCATGTGTCTGTGTGGGCACGTCAGATATGACAACTACGTCTGACGATCCCTCATACTAGTGCTTTGTTTGTGTCGTGTGCGCCAGGCGCTTTCCTAGGGGGGGGCAGGTATGCCCCCCCTGGTTACGCACAACGTTCAACAACGGGCGGTAGCCCGGGCCAACGCCCCGAAATTTTTTTTGGGGGTGGTTTTTGCTATTTTTAGCGGATTTAGCTATTTTTAACGGTTTTGTAAATTAATCCTAGATTAAGGGATTAGGGTTTTTGTATCTACGGAATACCTAAAAACATTGTATATATTATATGGTGAATGGTGAAATTTGATATAATGAATATAAGAAAGGTTTTCTCGGTTGAGGGTTTCCGGTATAAATCTTTGTGTACTATGTGAATGAGCCATTGATTAAATTCTATTTTGCTTAAGAATCTATATGCATTGCTTTACTTCACAGGTTTAAAACTTACATGCTAGACTGAAGATCTCCATCATATCTTTCTTAGATTTGAACTTGAAACGGATCCACTCTTTGGCCATAGTGTGGAACTTAGGACGATATCCTATAAGAATCACCCAATTAGCATCTAACCATTTATGTAAGGAGGATGATGAAACCACCTTTCCACAAAATTGCCCCACCACTATATTTCCAAGCATTTTCAGATTCCCATCGAGTGAAATGTCAGCCTCGACAACCATCCTATACTTCTCTTTACACACCTTCCAGCAATGTTGTTTTCTTTTTCTTGACTCTGATATCTCTCCCATGGAGATGGACTCCTTAGAAACACTTCTCCCTTTGCCTGCAACATACTTGTTTACATACAAGGATTCTGCTGCATGTAAGGCTGGTGAGAGGTAAAAAGCATTTAGATGGGGGTTAGCTATGTTTGGTTTAAGAATTGGAGTCAGACCTGGCAAATTTACTACATCCACTTTACACTCGCTTGGTGATAATTGTTTTCAGGTAAACCGAAGATGGATCTGTTGCAAAATATCTAATCTCAGTTCGTTATCTTTCCCTAACGGTCATATTGTTAGAGGACAATTGTGGTATATGTACTATATATACATTATTGATGTACATATTAATTGACTTGGCTTAGTGCCTTTTCTGCCCATCTTTTGTCTTCTTGATCTTGTTAGTTATATTATTTTCTTGGCTATATTTTCTTGCTCTCGCTTTGACACATTTTGACAGTGGTATCAGAGCATTTACGATCTAGTGGCCTTGAGCATTCATAATCTATCAGAGTCTCTTTAGTCTTAAGGGACATGATCGATCCTCTACGATAATTTTTCCATGGGGAGTGAAGTGTAATGAGAGTGTGCAGTGAAAGAGAATGAATTGGCGGATACCGGAGCAAATACTGTAGTATTTTGCAGTGGCGGTTGCCTATTCTAGAGATCCAGAGATATGATTCCAACACTGCAAGCTGCATGATCTAGGGTTTTGTTAGAGATTACGATTACTTCTGTAAGATTTAGATCTCAATCGCGATATCTTTGCATGACAGAGGTTGCATTCATAGTTTCTTAGAAGTCTTTTTCATATATTCAGAATTGTCACAGAGGAAGAGATCAATGAAATGCCAAGATGTTCAAGAATACAACCTTCCTACACATGCAAAAGATATGAAGCCGATGAATTCTTGAGGAAAGCAATTGTATTCAATCGATCTTATATTTAGTCATTTGTTGGAGAACTTATAATATTTAGTGGCAACGCCTTATTTCCAAAGTTTTTTTATATAATTTGATTGGTATGCAGACGGCCTTTTGACAACTAACATCTTCGGATTCATTACAGTTGAAAATTTTGGTTGTGAGTCCCAGGATTTTGCATTTCTCTTGAAGGTATCTTTCACAAGGAACTGAAGCAAAAGAAATTTCCAAGTGTGTTGCATCGATTATTGATGCTAAAGGGCACCAACATATCTCAACATTGGAAGGCTTGCAATAAACCACCATTGAGTTTCGAAGAGAGGACACATAAGGTCTCCTTGGTGACGAGTAAGGACTGAGAATTTTCTGGACGGATTCGTTTGTGGAATGTAAAGAAATAACGAGGGTGCCAGATTTATCATAGAATCTGAAGATTGTCTTGAACGATGATTTGTTGGAAATGAATGATGCAACAAAGAATTTGAGGTAATGCTTTAATGTGAGTTTTTATATTTAAAACTGATTACCTTATACATGAAAGGAAAAGGACAATGCTTTAAAGAAAGTCAAATATTGGAAAGAGTGGCTATAAAGTCACATTAAATTCCAATTTTATTAATGTTAAAATAACACGAGAGAGCTTGGGAATTAATTTTAAAGTTAATCTTTATGAGGTGATACTTTAAATAACATATTTTCAATACCCCTAGCTTGGGTGATGATGCTTCATGGTAAATTTTACCAAACCTTATGATAAAGAAAGCAAAAGGAAAATTCCAACATAAGGAGTTATAAGAATGCTTGCAAAATTGTTTGTAATTGGAGTTATAAGGGTTTGTTATTTATTTGAAGACTTTTTTTTGTAAAGGTGTTATAAGGAGTTTTTGGAAGTTATAAGGAGTCCTCTTAGACCAACCCGAAATTGAATAAGGGGTTCTTAGGATCTTTGTGTGCGTCTAAGTCATTGGTTATCTTGTAGTTTTTGGCATTCATGCAACGACCGCTCATGCAAAGAAGTCTACAAATATACAAAAAATCTAATAATTGACGAACAATTCAATTTAGCTACAACTTTGGTATGCACAACAGGATGCATAATTGAATTTTGTGGCATCAACATACAAACATATCTCTTCCATATTCTACATAATGGCAAGAATTGAAGAAATATTTACAATATTGCACACGTTAATTAACTTAACTACGGAATCTACAATTGCAATAAACAAGTGCACTCTCAGTACAATGATTACTTGTTTACAAGTAACGCACAAGAAAGTCGATATGTTCAAACTTCAAAACAAATTGTTGTCTGAAGAGTTAAGTTTGCTTCGACATCAACACTATGATTTAAATCTTCTTCAGAATAATAAATTGATTGGATTGCATATTGACGAACAAAACAACATCAAGGATGAAAGTGACTTCAATGAAGACATTCAGTTGACGAATAATGACACTCGTAAACATGAAGATGAATTAGATGAAGTCCCTATTACAGGAAAAGTTATGGATAAATGTAAAAAAAAAATTAGAATTGTTCGCCCGTGGGAAGAATTACAATTTAAACATAATATATATGGCTTAGGATACAAGAAGGTTCATGATAACCTTTTTATTCCTAATTATAAAAAAACCTATTTGCTTTGTAAGTGGAGGTTTTCTGAATGATGATCAAAAGACAGAGCTTGAGGAACATGTACAAGATATTGTTGATAATGATGACCAGGATGTTGATGTTTCTACAGGTATTCCAGATTTGTATGATCAATCGGATAATGAACCCATATGGTGCAAACACTGTCATTGGTTTGGCCATGATGAGTTCAAGTGATTTGATTTTCGCCCATGCAGTTTTTGTGGGAAGACCAATCATCTCTAAGTAAGGTGTCAAAAGAACAAGAAAATTCAGTGGAAACTTATTCATTTTGAATGGTTAGGAACTTGGCGTTGGTGTTCGAAAGCAAATTTATTGGAACAATCTTATCAACGAATTTCTACACAGATACAACCATACTTGATTGGAGATATTTCTACAGTTGATGGACATGACTGTTTTTTAGGATTGGATGATATAGGGCATGATCGGGGCCCACTTGATATAGTCTTCTGAGTTGAAGGTCGAGTCTCCATACTCCACTCGCAGACATTTTGATTGCCCTTTATCACTTTCAAGGGGGGTATATTTGATGATATAGACTTCTCACCTTTCAGTTGACAGGGGGAACTTAGTAAGGATATGTCAAACTTTAAGGTTCGAAGTCTACCTTGATGGTTTACAGTTCATTTAGGATAGTGAACAATGTTTTAAAGGGTGATGGTGGATTTGATGACTTGGATTGGTCAGTTTGACCTTCACAAGAGTTTCACTAAGACCAACAATTAATAATCAGGCTTCTAGTTTCGAAGCCCTATTAGTGCAACAAAAACAAGTGATTTCATTCAAGAAAATTTTAATTCAACTCCTGCATTCTGGACTTGTGTTTGTTCAGAATTGAGTTGCAATTTGTGAAGTGAAGTCGATGAAGTTGATAATGATCATATGATATATTAGTGTTTTGATCTTCATCTATGTATGCATTGTGAAAGCGTACACATTGTTCTAGTAGCTTATACAGGTGCTTGGTCTCTTCTTGGCCATACTTGTGAATGACGGTCAAGGGAATTTGAACCACTTGTCCATGACAGGGGGAGAATCTAAAGTTTTCAGTCAGGTTCCAAGTTTGATTTAGAGCTTGTGATCAGATGATCAAGTATGCAATCTAGTTCCTAGTGTGCAATCTTGTTCCTGAACATATTGTTGTTGATAAGGTTTGTGGTAATCCTAAAACCATTCATAGTGTTTTGAGCCTTGAGCTCTTGATAGTTTGTAGTCAGCTTAAAACCACCAATTAAGTAGAAGACATGAAGTTCTGCTTGTTACATTTTCAGATTTTTGAGCCTTGAGCTCTTGTTAGTTTATGGTCAATTTAAAACCATGTCATTTAGTAGAAGACATCATCTTCTGCTAGAAATTCGGTTTGTGGTCATTCCGAAACCACCAAATGAGTTTGTGGTCACCCTTAAACCACCAATTTAGTAGAAGACATCAACTTCTGCTATTTTTTCAGAGTTCAGAGAGAATCTTAAGCTCTCTAAATATTTTCTTAGCACGCTACTAGTTGTCAAGAAGTGATGGTTTTTCAGGCAAGAATGAACTTATGATTAAGGGGGATGTTGAAAACTCTCTAATCTCAGTTCGTTATCTCACCCTGACATACCATTAGAGGACAGTTGTGGTATATGTACTATATATACATTATTGATGTACATATTAATTGACTTGGCTTAGTGCCTTTTCCGCCCATCTTTTGTCTTCTTAATTTTGTTAGTTATATTATTTTCTTGACTATATTTTCTTGCTCTCGTTCTGACACATTTTGACATAATGGACCATTCCTAATGGATCGGACGATGGAAAGCCTTCCAGATCAACCGCCCTTTTCAAACGTTGCACATGGATAAAATCTTCGTAACATAAGAAGACGTCCTCCCTACCCTTTTCTTCCTTAGCAAAGTCTAATTCGACGTCATCCATTGCATCGGGATCTAGCCCCTCTTGCATTCAAGTTAATGTATGATGGAAATGGGATGCGATCCCTCGTCCTGGATGGCACTAAAAAGATCACCTCGATTCACTAGCTCATGGATCCTTCGAGAGGGGCGCTCTATTAAGGGAAAAAACATCTGGGAAAACAAGCCCCTAGGGATCAAAACCATGCATACTGAACCAGAGACCTAGCTTGACAACCACCATGAAAAAACCACAGGGAAAAGGGTCGAAAAATGAATATGATTGATTTACTTTTAACGTTTTGTGCTTGTGTACAGAAAACATTTGGATTTTACAGGAAAGAAGAATACATATACCACCAAAGACATGAATTAATAATGCACAATGGAGAAAATTGCCATATCAAATACTAAACGGTCTGTATATTCATAGAGAGTGAGGTAAAGCTTCATATATTATACAGTGATACCTTGAGAACATGGATTCTGAAGAAGCTATACTTGTAAATAGAATCCTTCGAAAGACCAAAAAACTAGAATGCACAGTGTTATACATACATTGTCTCTAGCTCTCAAAGCTGAAGCAAAAGGATAAGCAATATTGCATTCTAATTAGGCACGCAGATTAGAGTCTCCATTGAGTAACCTTGAAGAGGTTGTTGTCATATTTGAATTTCATCTCTCAAACTGGCAATTTGGTGAAGTATTGTCTCTAGCTTCACCTCCATTGAAATTTGATTCATTATGACCACTGTTAACACATAGGATAGATCACTTTTCATCCTTGGTATGACAGTCACCTTTTGTTTTTCATAATTATAGAGTGCATGAGTTGTAGGTACGGGGGAATTCTTACCTGGTTATTGATTGGATGAAGGAGGAAGCTCAGCTTGATAATCTTGCTCTTAACTACATTTAGTCAGATCAGTTGCAGTCATATCTACAGAGAACACAACTCTATTGCAGATTCTTTGTCTAAGGATGCTCTAATGCTGAATGAAAATTAGTTAATCCTGAGAAAATTCTCGATGGAGAGCTGATCTCCCAAAGTGATGGAGTTTTCCATGACCTGTAAGGCAGTTTGTACTGTGGTGCCTTGTCTTACTGTATTGTTTTTTATCTGTGTTTATTTCTAGACAAATACCTTTGTTGGCCTTTAAGGCATTCACTGAGGGTATTTTGGGCAGTCTACATAGATGTCTTGTTGTTTAGCGTATCGTGCCTTCAGATTGTATCTTTTTTTTTCTCTGAAATAGAAGAAAAAAATACCTTTGTGTCAGATTGTGCCTTCAGATACTTTTGTTTGATAAAAAATAGTATGCAACATTTTTTATTTGCATGACTAATTTATAACAGTAAATGTTGCATACCAATTTTTATCAAACATATAAAATTGAAGAATCTATAAATTGTATTAATCATAGTAGTTTCATATGATTGATTTGTGTTTAACGTTTTGTGCTTGTGTATAGCAAACAATTGGATTGTACAGGAAAGAAGTATACATATACAACCAATAACGTGAATTAATAATACACAATGGAGGAAATTGCCATATCAAACACTAAACGATCTGTATATTCATAGCGAGTGAGGTAAAGCTTCATATATTATATAGTGATATGTTGAGAACATGGATTCTCAAGTAGCTATACTTATAAATATAATCCTCCAAAAGACCAAAAAACTAGACTGCTCGTTGTTATACATACATTGGCGAAATAGAGGCTACATGAATCACCCTTACAAATATGAGATCTAGCTCTTGAAGTTGAAGAAAAAAGGATAAACAAGATTGCATTCTAATTAGGCACACAGATTGGAGTATATGAGATCTAGCTCTTGAAGTTGAAGAAAAAAGGATAAACAAGATTGCATTCTAATTAGGCACACAGATTGGAGTA
>JZKD02S1285603.1:0-12053 GCA_000966675.3 Picea glauca | reverse complement strand
AGTTGGGTGAGCTCCCGGAAATGTAGCTCAGGATCTCCTTGATCAAATCTATCAATGAGCCTCTGAGTGAATTCTGTATAGGACACAATCTGATTGTGGCCGAGTGTGGTGAGTCAGTGATACCACCAGTCATGCGCCTTTCCATCCAAGTACATAGTGGAAAACTTGATGGCCTCCATTTCCCTCATGGGATTGAGATGTAAGTAGGTATCCAGCTTTTGTACCCAAGACTGTGCTATCATCTTGGACGTACCATCAAAGTAAGGAATCTCTATCTTCCCTTCTCTAGGTTCAAACTCAAAACTTCCCCTGTGGTTCGTCCTAGGTTGATTTCTGAACCTGAGTTGGCAATACTGATCTAGGGACATCTGTCTTTGGACCCTCATATCCAAACTGTAGTACTCCTTGGTACTCCTTGCCAATTGTTCCACAAAGTCTTCAACCTATTCCTGTTATCCTTGCTCATCTATGAATGTGGGCATGTAAGGTCTGGGGTTAACTCTGCTACCTGAATGTCAGCCAAGTTGTTCATCTGTGAATGTAGGTATGTATCACCTTTGATTGACCCTGCTACCCATCTGACCCTGAGCTGTGTCTCCTTCCAAACTTTCTTCGGATCTGGGGCCTTTCTCCGGATTATATCTGATCTCCTCATGTCCTCCACTGGATCCACCGACCTCCTTATTCCCATACATATCAGAGTTATTTCCTTGATGGGTCACTTGCATCAGAAGTTCAATTAGCTTAGATTGATTCTTATTCATTATCTGTAGGTTCTTGTCAACCCTCTTCAAAGTTTCAGAGAGTTCGGCCTATCCCCTTCTATTGGTTTCATGGTACTCACCCAAGTGTTGGACCAATGTGCTTTCCATGCGGTTGACAGATTGCTGGAACTTGTCAAACTCAATTGCTATGAGAGCCAAGCCTAGAGGCTCATGGTCATCCCCTGACCCTTCCATTTCGGCCTCTGTTTCACTGCTCGATTTCTTCCTTCGACCCATAAAAATACCACTGTACCTCTGCATGCACCGATCCTTCCACGGGTTTCGAGGATCGAAGCTCTGATACCACTGTAATGATCCCAAGACAAATTTTTTGCTTGAGACCACTAACTAGCTTGGTTGTGTATAATATGCAGGTGTTTATTGAATTTTCCAGATATTAAGTATGTTCATACAAGATTCATTCAACACATGAAGATCACAATATACTCAAGATATAGAACACAAGCAAAGATCTGACCTTTATTATAGAAGCAGAAATCAGATACAATAGAAAGAGCAGATCTAGAATAACCTTCAAATGGCTCTAGTAGACAAAAAATATGAGTTGCTACAAAATGCTCCCGTCAATACAAAGAAGCCTTCAAAGGCTGGATAAGAAATGGAGACCAATACCAAGCAGATCTGAATACAAACCCTCCAGCTGAAGAAGCCACGCTCCAAGAGAAGACTGAAGCCCTCAATAATTCGGCCCTGATGGAAGATGACTCCAAATGAGCCCAAACTTGGTCAGATGATAGATCAGGGTAGTGGGATCCTTCTCGTGAAGTCTCAAGCCCAACGTCCAAGGCCAACCTCTGCAAATGCTGAATCTTCCAAGGGAGTTGCGCCCTCCTGAATGGCAGAAACCCTAGGCAACTCGTCCTTGAATAAATATACATCCAAATGATGTGAAACTCTCCAAGAATGTTGACCGGGATAAGAGAATCCTGTGGGAGAAGTTTTGGATCCAAACCTCAAGCAGATCTCTCTAGATCTGAGAAATACAGAAAAGAGGGACATCCTCCTAACCTCCAAATTGTCCCAAACTGTTGCTGAAGATTAAGTGATGATAACTCCTCAAAGAAACCCTCAAAATGATGATGGATCACCTGCAAGTAAAACCCAACTGATGGAATGCCCAATGCTCCTCCTGATTGGCTAGATCGAACCCTTCTCAATGGTATGGTGGGCCCTTGCTGGAAACTTCCCAAATAGTACGACCCTGCTATCTTCTGAAGCTCTAGAAGGAGATATGATGAGAATAGAATGGTGTGGAGGAATCTTTCATCCCCGGGACCAAGATGTGGAACAAGGTGAGTGGATATTTCACCACTGAGTTGCTCACAAGGGTTTGTACAACAAAACCCCCGAACTGAATGCTCAAGAGCAATAACAAGCAATACACCAAATTCAGAATGAATAATAGGTGTGCCCCAGCCTCTTACTTATACTTTTCCTTCTAATTCTCTGTTGAGTTAGGTTAACTCCTAGGGTTAACTTCTATTCTTCTGTTGAGTTATGTTTTACTCCTTTTATCCCTTTTTCTTTCTCAAGTCAACTTAAAAATATAACTTTAGCCTAGTTGACCTTCCCCCTCAGTATGAGACTATGACCTAGTGGGGGTTCCCAGGCCATTGAGTCTCCTCATCACCTCTCTAAGAGGCAAGGGACATTACAGTAGGTTCCTTCACCATAGTCTAACCACTTGAAGGCATATTCTGAGAAATCCAATGGATCAACAAGAAGGAATTCCATCCAATAGAGCACCATTGTTTAAAGGAAATGATTATTCATTGTGGAGTATAAGGACGGAAATTTATTTGATGGCTCTTGGTTGTGATGTTTGGATATCTGTGGTAAATGGTTACACTGCACCAACCACTGCACCTTCAGATGTTGCTGCAAAGAAACTCTGCAATGATAATTCAATGGATGTTAATGCAATTCTGGGTGAATTAGAAAACCCCATATTTGCAAAAGTGATGCATTGTAAATCAACAAAGGAATTATGGAACAAACTTAAAATCATGTATGAAGGATATGACAAAGTTAAGCAAGCAGAAGTTCAAACATACAGAGGGAAATTTGAGAGTTTGAAGATGAAAGAGGAAGAAAACATTGCATAATATTTTCAAAGAGTGGATGAAATAGTCAATTCAATCATAGCATTGGGAGAAGAGCTAAAAGACAAAATTATTGTCCAAAAGGTGCTAAGAACATTACCAATGAGATATGATGCCAATGTATATCTACCTTGGAAGACCGAGAAGACCTTGACAAACTTATAATGGATGAACTTCATGGGATTCTTATAGCCTATGAAATGAGAACCGGGCAAGAGAAGTCATCAAAAAGGGAAACAACCTTCAAGGCATCAAAAGAAACAAAGACCCATGAGCATGTGCCAAATGAAAATCAGTTATACATATCAGATGAAGAAGAGGCCAATTTTATAAGGAAACTCTAGAAAGGGTATGGGAAATATAAAGGGAACTTACCCTTCAAGTGCTTCAACTGTGGAAAAGTTGGGCATTTTTCCTCCAAATGTCCCTATCCTAATCAGGTGGATAGTGATGATGAAGATACTTATAACCATAAAGAACTAAATAAGGGAAAAACTGGAAACAAGAAGAAGAAAAAATTCTACTCCAAAGAAGACAATAATTCATTTGACATGAGTGAAGATGATGAGGCAAAACTTTTATTTATGGGCATAGAAACTCAAAATAATGTTTTTGATGATAATGAATAAAACTATGAAGTTGAAGGAAAAGTAGACCTTGAAGGACAAATTATTAGTGCTCTTGAAGAGATGAGAAAGTATAAAAATAAGAACAAATCATTAAGAGAACAACTATTAGAATATGAAGAAAAGAAAAAATCAAGAGAAAATGAAGTTTCAATAACCATCAAGGAATCATAAAAAATAATTATTGACTTGAAGACTCAACTCCAAGAAACCAAAATAATTGAATATTTCATAAGAAAACAACTCAATTAAAAGCAACTAGACTGTGAAAAGCTAGAGGCTGAAATTGTTTTTATAAAAAGAGAAGTTGAGAAAGGAAACAACCAATCAAGATTTGAAAACAATTCAAGAATATTTGATGATAATATTAACAGTCAAAGATCATCAAGCAATAAGTCAAGACTGGGTTATGATCAAAAGAATTCTAACAAAGGATCTAACTCTACATCTCAGGAAACTGACAAAAAACCAAAAAGTTATGCAACTGCCTTCAGAGCTCTTTCAAAAAGGAAGAAAGCATAATAAATATTAATTCTAATCAACATAAATATGCTCTCCCTTCAAAAGGAAATGAATGTATAAGGAATACAACTAAAAGAATAAATCCGCCATAAAGGTATCAACATCTCTTTCTTAGCTATTGTTTCCCTTGCAATAATTTTGGGCATGTTATCCCCAACTTTTAGGGATAACTAAGGAGGTGATATCTTGAGGCCCTTAGGTAGCAGACATGGAGTATTGAGAGACCACATGACTAGCAGTGTCCACTTTCACATATAGAAAACTTCTTCACCACCACATTTTGGATCCATCAGCAGGGAATCCACCACACCAGCTAGCTTCTGGAAGGAATTTGGTCTTTCTCCAAGCAGTACAAGTCATGTATTTTGGTAGGTAACCACCCTAATATTTGAGGCATTTAAGAATGTTGTATTGAAGCTGCTTTTGATTATAGAACATCTTCTTGGAAATTATGATTTTGACCCTGTTTCACCTTGGTGAGTGTCATCGACTTCCTAGTAAGTGGCCAACATTTGGGGAAGGAATGTAACTGGGGGTCCCTTGAGGGGTCATCGTACCATTTTTGACCATACTTATCACTTTCCATTCATCAATTTTCCATCACATTACCCTCTTCTATGCCCTTTTACTTTAGTGACCTAAGAAGGGCATGTACCTCATTTCATGGGAATAAGGTGCTAAAGACCCAGGGGGATGGTGGATGGAAAAAGATAAAAGACTAAAATATAAACCTTCTAGATGCTCTCCCAGACAGGTCTTGAGAATGATGAACTGCTTCTCTTAAAATAATTTAAGGCCTGCAAAATATCAAACACATAATAAATATCCTACTTGAATGAAAGAATAACACTTGGTCATTATAACGCTTTGATGGTTACCCCTATGGTACTTTGTAGACTTCTTCTTTCAAGTGACATTGTTTTATTTCCCCCCCAAGCTAATCGATTCACTATTGGGAGTGCATAGATGTTTGGATCATTAATTAATAAATAGAAATAAATGGGATTGGAAAAAGGTTTCATTGAAGACGAAGGTGAAACACACCCTCTACAAAGGCACCCATAAATGAGATAATACGAGCCCTTGTATGTCAGGAAACTCATTGACCTATGAATTCTAACCACTTATCCACCTCATCATCCACTACATGACCTCTAAGGGGAATCCTTGGGAGAATCCCCTACTTGGTTTTGGTCTACCCAATAGGACTTTTATGACACCCCTCCTATACCTAAACTTGATCAATTGTATAGGGTCTTTGAGCACTTGTTTAATTTGATGAGGTAGTTTTGAGGCACATGCTTGGGTGCCTTGTTTTTTAGATGTGGTTTTCACTTACCATGATATTTTGACTTGAGAACCTTGGAGGGAGTACCCATTTTTTTTACAGGACCTTTTTTGGTGACCAGTTTTGGGAGAACAAGCCTAGCTTGGGCTTCCATGGGGAAAGAAGCTCACAGGATGGATACTGAGGGCACACATGCCAGATGATGAGAATTTCCTTTTGATTCCTGAGATGAAACCATGGAGGACCTCACTCAACCACTTTGTATCCCAACAACCTTTCCTTGAGGGAAAGACATCACAAAGAAAGGGCTTGACGTCACCTAGGGTTTTAGTCATGGTGGTGGAGTTATTTTTCATTAACACTTGGAATAATTTGATGGAGAGATCACATTGACTTGTGAGAAAAGGATATAGCACATGAGGAGAAGGCCCTTGAAGGCCAAACATTCCATCCCCAACCCCAACAATTTGTTAAATATGGAAAAACTTTTCCCTAAAGGGGTGAAGTCATCTTATTTTAGGGTTTCTAATGTGTAAAAGTGAAATTTGAATTCGTAAAGGGGAAAATTTTTTACTCTAAGAACAATTTAAACGTCAAGGAACTTGATCCCTCTTGATAGATCCAAAACTAAGATGGATCTGCACTAGTTTTAAGTTGGAAAGACTTTTTTATTTCAGTTAATTTTTTTGTAAGTTGTTCATGCATCAGTCTATTACTTAAAACAGAGAGATTTACAAAAATGTGTTGTCATTCTGCCATTGGGAAAACGATATCGGCAACATAAGATTATTTTGTGTTGTCCTTTGGATCTTAAGAGAACAAAAAATAGTAAATTACATTGTTTGAAAACCAAGCTAGTGCTATAGATGCCTTGCTAATATCTAGAGTTATCCAGATGGATACTAAGAGGTGGGGCCAAAGCCTCTGAACCTATGACTAAAAAAACAAGTAAAGATAACATGAGAAATCAATGGGGCGAACTAGAGGATGCCATCGAAGGAAGTGCCCATTGTTGGGAATGCTCCATGCCATTTCCTGTCATTTCTTCTTCTTTTACAACAATCATATCAATCTTTTGATCCATTTCCCGCAATTGTCTTTCAACATAATCCAACCGCAATAAGATTTCTTGATCATCTTCCTACCTTTCCACAAGAACTTTACCCATGAGTATGTTGAGGATCTGGTAGATATCCATCTTTTTTTAATAGAGAATGGCCCTAGCTTGGTAGGAACCTGGATTAGGTATCCAAGAACCTATGTTCTCATTAACCGACTCATTGTCAATGAAGTGCTTGAGAACTTGAGTGTCTGCTTCAACTAGATCCATTTTTTCTTGAACTTCTGGTGGAGTGTGAGATTCATAGAATTTGATGACTTTAGCAACAACAACTTGGGTTTGAAAAGCTAGGGAGTCACCTCTATAGCTTCAAGCTCGTTGACGATGAGAGTCTTGAGGCATTGGAGGGCCGAGAGAGAAGGTTACTGACATGGTATGGGGAATGAAAGTAGTAGGGAGGGTAGCACAAAAGGCGATGAAGGGAATACTAGAGGCCAGGAAGAGGCAGAACAAGATGAAATCCAGGGGCGAATGACAAGAAAATCGATGAGGGGAAATAATGAAATAAATAACCAGAGGGGAGTACCACTAGGAGTGAGCCATGGTGGTGTCATTTGATGCCATAACTAAATATGAATGAAAGGATTCCATAGATCCATCACCCGGACGATGTCAATGAGAACAATGTGAGGGGAGGACGGTCACATGCAAGGGAATGATCATAGAGGGCCATGCATTGATGTGAAGAGATATAGATGTGTGAGGAAGGTGGTCGTGGGGAGTCAATAAGCTGTCAGGTGGGGGTGGGTCTCAAGGCCCCTAGCTTGTCATGATGTGCCTCCCCATCACCCAATCCAGGTTTGATTTCAATTGATTTGTGTTCATGTGCACAAGGATTTTTCCCTCTATTAATTAGTTTTGACTCATATATAACACAAGTTGTCAATAAAAAGGCATGTTTTTTGGATTTTTTGGATTATTTATTAAATCATGGCAATGTCGCTTCAACTTGTATACAAAATCCCTAACAATGATCCTAATATGGGTCAAATTACTAGTCTCCCTTTGGAATATTGAGGTTATGCAACTTTAACAACTATTAATTTGGGTTATTTACTATATTTTACTACATAAACTAGGATATGTATTTATGTAGATTTAAGAAAAGGTATTATTAACCATATTGCGCTAAAAAACATCAACAACCCTTGGATTATGAATGTGTTTCCTTTCACTAAAATCAAAGGCAAAGTATTCTCCAACTCCAAAAAGAAAATCTCCATAACTCTCTTAGTGGAAAGACTCAAAGTTGGGAAACCATTGTATAGATCCAAATATGACAGGACTGAGTACAAGGGATAAAGTTTTGTTTCCTTTATGATATATAACGAAACATTTTTATGGAAAAATTCAAGGAGATCCCTAAAAGGGCATAAATGGAGTTCAATTCTTCTATTTGGAAGAAATGAAAATGTATGGTTATAATTTTTAGGGAGACCATTAAATGAAAGAAATGGATAATTATGATCTTGGAATATCAAATATTGTTGATTCATATTAATATAATCTCTATCAAAATCAAGAGGATCCCTAGAAGTGAAATGTTTTTGTATTCTAAACATTATTTAGGCTTTAATGGAGTTAATCCATCTTTATAGATTTAGGGTAAAGATAGATTTGCACTAGTTTTTATTTTGTTTAAGAAGTTGAAATTTTTTTGTTTTCATTTAATTTGATAATACTTATTTTTGTTTATATTTATATCTATATGATTAAAAAATTTAATTTACCAGAAGTTTCTAGATAATCTTATCCATATTGAGTTGTAAAATGTGAATTTTCTCTCCACACAAAACTATATATATAACACCGTCGTCATCCCTTAATTTACCAACTAAAACCTTATCTCTATATTAAAATTTTGTACCAATAATAAAACCTATAAGCATAAGTATTGAACACCATCCAATGAATTTCTAAACCATCTACACGTATGAAAAATGTTATTTGATTTTATATACTTATATCTTTCAATATTATTATTTGAATACCATATAATGAATCTATAAACCATCTACACTCGTCAAAATTGTTATTTGATTTTCTATACTTACATCTTTCAGTATTATTAGTCCCTGCCTAAAGGCAACAGGGACTATTGTAACAACTCTCATTTTTTCAATACTCATGCACGCATATCCAAGTGTTTTAACCAAAGTTTCGACATCATATTCCATCAAACATTTATTCTCACCTATCATATATTTACACTAATTTGTTTTCACCAATCAGTGACATTGAGGTCTTATTTGGCCTCTTTTCGAGGCAAGGGGCAATTAAACTTAGGAAACTATGTATACATGAAGTATATTTTGAAACAAAGTCGATGAATTCTACTCTTCATGTTAAGCATTAGTCTTGTAACATTAAATGTTATCTTTCAATATGTATATGTATTCTCACCTAAAGTTTATCATTCAACATAATGTCTTCCCTGGGTTTTGCATGTGTTTTGTTTTCCTTTGTACTCGTGTCATGACACTGCATGGTGATACCCTTTGTAATATTTCCACGACGTTGTATGGTGGCATCATATTATATTTATAAGTGTAGCAACGACCTATCCAATAACCACAACTGGAGCTTCATGTTTGAGATTTTGCTCATCATATTAACATCAATGGCAGGAATGCGAAGGCAATTGGAACGACTCCATTTATCTGCAAAACTTCATGCAATGTTACTTCTTATTTGACTGGATCAACTCGACCGTCCATGTTACTGACTATCAAATTCCTGGAAGGGATGCAATCGGTCGTCCATGCTACTGACTATCAAACTGCTAGAAGGGATGCACGTAAGGAAGTTGTAACTGATACGTATGTTGGTGGATCAACTGCTTATGGGGTTCGATCTGTATCTGGGTCTAGATCTCAAGACTCAGAATCTGAAACTCGCTAACAAAGGTAAGAATCAATATATTAGAGACAATTCAGGTCTAAAATATAAATACTCAAAATACTAGGCATTAAAAAAAAATATTCACGAAACAAAATTACCTGTAAACATATACGTGATACTTCGTTCCATTTAGATTTATTTCTGTAATATATGCATTGTCCCCATTTGGTTTTGGTGTGTTTTTGGATTGCTCTTCTGAAAATGCATATTCCATTTGTACAGATGCACCTCCAAGATCAACGGTCGCAACTGTATTTGGGTAGCTCTTACCAAGGTTTGATAGAAGATAATTTACTGTAATCTACACCAAAAGTACCACCTCTTATTATAGGTAAATATTTTCTTCCACTGATGGATTTCTGTTTAGATCTCTCACAAAGGTGTGAATCACCTCTAGCAACTTAAGAAACAGTAGCTTAGGCATACAGAAGCAAGGGTATAGGTACTGTTATCCCCGCTTTTTAGGGATAACTTGGAGATCATGTCTCGAGGCCCACAGGTCCCGGACATGGAGTACCGAGAGCAGGATTGACCTGAGCATAGCCCTGGAGGGCCCATCCTTTTCTTCTTCCATTAGCTTTGTCTTGTAAGTAGCAACAACATCCATCACCATCGGCTTGGTCTTGTATCAGAAGAGGTTCTTTCTCCATGAGGTAATTGGTCCAGGTATCATGCTATGTGTCACTTTTGATCATTGAAAACTTTAAATATATGCATATGATTCCTTTTATCTCTAACAACTGCTTGGATCTTACATTGGCCCACTTGACCATGCTTGGGGAAATTAACATGATGCCCTAGCAATCCTGTAACCATAGGTTCTAGTTTGGCACTGGGGAATTTCTGAAAAGCCATCGTCTGCTCCCATCATACTACCACTTTTACATCTTATCTCCCGCTCATTTATCCCATTCCCCTTGTCTAGGAATTGGGTTGACCTATTTGCAGGATTGCACCTTATCTCATGGGAAGAAGGGGATAAAGGCCCAGAAGGTAAAAGAAGTTGGTAAAAGACAAAATCCTAGAAATAAAACCTCGAGATGCTTCGCGCAAGGATCCCCGAGAAGGAAATAAAAGGCCTCTCAGCAAGAAACAAGAGGGACCCAGAAAATAACAAACAAGACCTAGTCAGAGGATAGGGGGTCTCATCATGAGCCAACCTATTAGGTTCATGGGTACCTAACAGTATGACATTGCCACCATCTGGTTACCACGCCAGGGTAGTGACCTTTGGTTGCATGGCCAAGGGAAAGGGGGTCTCATCATGAGCCAACCTTCTCATCTCTGTGAAAGTACTTATGGGTAAAACTGTCAGCTCTGGTCACCATGCCAAGGCAGTGTCCTCTGGTTAGCCCTTGAATAAAAAAAGAAAAAGAAGAAGAAAAAGCAAATAAAAGAATAAAGAAAGAAAACAATAAAGGCAAGAATGGGCTTGGAAGAAATGCATCCATGACAGGTACAACTCGCCTTCTGCAAAGGCACCCATAGATAACATTATGCATCCTTGGCCCTCACTCCACCCACATGTCTGGACATCCCCTAGCCACATCACCTCACTTACATGGTTTGGATGAAATCTTCCTGGAAACTTTCCTTTTCATGTGGACACTAGCCCAATAGGACGTCTTGTCTTTTTCTCCAATCTTGTATTGCAGGTTTTTGTAATGTCTTTGAGCTATTGACTGATGTATTAGGGTTTTTATGCATATGTTTAACAATATTGATGATGATTTGTGATTAAAATTTCTATGATCCCAGTGACTGATGAGCCCATGGAGGGTGTAGCTTTTGATGTGCAGGACCATGCTCGACGAGAAGGTACCATTTGGACCGACACACATGGGGAGATGACTAGTTCGGACCTCCATGGGGCTGAAGATCCCACTAGATGGATGCTTAGACCCCATCAGGGGGTAGAGACAGGATGGATATGGATCAGGTATTTTTCACCTCGAAAGAAAGAGGACGTTCCATCAGAGGCACTCTGACAGGACTAGACCTAGGGGGAATGACCCCTTTTCAGTGGAACGCCAGCCTTGGAAGGCTTGGGATGTCTCCATCTTCACCATGACATCCTTCATGGATTCTTTTGGAGGCAGACTGGGCAGCAGTGGCACGTGTGGCATGTTGGAGAGGCCCCTAGGGGCCTAATGTTTTGCTCCGTGGTGTCTCATTTGCCCTAGAAAGGGATAGCGCCTCCCTTGAAGGGGATTTTACTCTCATTTTTACTTGATTAGGGATTTTTAGTTAGCATTTAATGTAAAAACAACATGATTTTGACATTATGGCCTTGTCGGCCTTTTTTATGACCTAAAAGGTAAAATTAGGTCATTGATACACTATATATTGAGGGTTTTGACTCTCATTTTTATCATCGAATATCACTCACTCATAGTGAGGTCTGATTTTTAGCACCCTATTGGGGTTTTCGCTGAACTATGTGATGCGCACTTGTTGAAGGAAGAGATTTTTGGCATTTATGGTGTTTCTCTTGAAGGAAGGTGTTACAACTAGGGTTTGCATGGTTATTTCTTCATGAATTGTAAGTGTTTTTTCTGCAAAACTTCTTATTGAATGGTTGTAGCTTAAATTTATTGCATATTGCTTATAAATATTGTTGAATCAAAACCCTAGGGGACAAACACACAAGTAGGTCGTTGTCTCATGTCCCCTGATAGAGAAACCTTTAGCCATTGAAAGAGAAGAAGA
>JZKD02S1285592.1:0-12053 GCA_000966675.3 Picea glauca | reverse complement strand
AACAAGTTTCTACAACAAAAAGTAAGCCTTGTAGTTTGACATTTAGTCTGTTGACTATATGAAGCCTTGCAGTTTGACATTTTGCCAGCTCTAACATTTTTTATTCATTCAGGGATCAGAAAGATCTTATCGGGGAGGCTTCATGCAGGATATGCCAAGAGAGTTTCAGCACCTCAATAAATGGTCAGTGCAGTTTTTTGTGTTTTCCTAAGGTTATTTTTATGTAGTATTATTTTTCAAAAGTGACTTTTATACTTTTGAGCCCTTACTAAACATAATATCTTCTCTTGGATTAATTGGAATTGACAGCATTGAGCTATCCCATTGACGTGTAAGCTTTCTGAACCATATATTTTAGTGTTTGGGTTTTGGCACATATCTTTTTTTAGTAGTGTAGTTAGATCAGCTGAATACTTGATATTTATAGAGGTTTGAATTATTGAACAAATGTTGTACTTATTGAATTGGAGGAGAGGGATTTAATATGCAATGGAGTAATAAATAGCTCTATGGATGACTTAGCCATTTGTATTTTTGAAAATTTTTGCAGGTATCCCGAATGGATTGATGAATGTGAGCATGTGAATAATTCTGGCTAAATGGACACATTTGCAGACTTAGATAACATATCATGTATATCTTGAATATAGTAATTTGATATATGGATGTTTCTTTTCCTGAGATTCTATCTGAAATCTATGAGAGCATCTGTAGTTTGGATGTGCACCTTCCTCATAATGTGCAATACAAGGATCCATTTGAGCAAATTCACAATATTCTGCTTTGGGCTGCCATGTTCTTGGATCATGTTTGAAAAATAATTGATGTTCAGTCACTTAATATATCTACTACATGGATTAACTGTGTATATGACAGTTAACATTGGTTGTTATTTGAAACTAGATGGATTGGTTGTGTATATAATAGTAACATTGGTTGTTATTTGAAACTAAACTTGGAATATATATGTGTTGTATATCTGTAGGCCAAATCTGCTATAGTTGTTGAAGTATTTAAATTTGTCTTTTTTCGTCCCTTATTCTGATCGAGTATTGGGATATTGAATTTTACATGGTTTGGCATTTTCAAATGTCTTGGCATGAGAGATTATGAGATTTATATCTGGAGTCCAAATCTATTATGGTTGTTTTGAATTGCTACAATTTGCATTCTATGAATTTTCTCTTCTACTCAATGTAGATATATATATATAACACTTGCATGTTATGTGTGAAGTTGTTGTGCTAGACAAAGGATACAAAGCAATACCTGCGATGACTTCAAGTTGTATTATTGATGATATAATTTTCTACTAAATGTCAAACAAATTGTCATAGGTTTCAGTGAAGGCTATAGAATTTTTGTTGCTCAGCTATCTCATTGGTATATAGGATCTTGTATTGGATGGCACTTGTTTTGATGTACCCAAGAAAGTAAAATATTATTTTGATCCTTTCTAAAAATAGGGATTTACTCTGGTATATTTTTGCAGTCTTATTACGCATGATTGCACTTGAGATTTTGGAATTTAGCTCAAAAATTGTGAGTTTGTGTGATAACACACACGAGACATATCCAAGTGATCCTAAACCTCATTAGACAAGACCCCCTTTACCATTGGAATTTAGTCCTCCTCCTCAACCAACCTTTCCTAAGACCGATGATATAGATTTAAATATTGATATTGCTAGCATCTTAGCAAAGGTTAATGTACTTGTCCCTCTTAGTATTGATATTGTATTTTTTTTTTAAATACCTACAACGCAGTCACTATTGTGACATCTTGGAGTGTCACTCCCATAGCAACCACGTCAGAGATGATACCTCTTAACGTCACTCTTTCCACCTCCAAGATGTCTCTCTTTCCACCTCCAAGACATCTCTCTTTCCACCTCCAAGATGTCTCTCTCGCCACCTCCAAGACGTCTCTCTTGCCATGTTCAATACATCTCACTTTCCACATTCAAGATGTCACTCTTTCCATGTTCAAGACGTCTCTCTTGCCATGTTCAAGACATCTCTCTTTCCATGTTCAAGATGTCTCTCTTGCCACGTTAAAGACGTCGCTCTTGCCATGTTCAGGATGTCACTCCTGCCACATTCAAGACATTGATATTTCCACGTTCAAGACGTTGGTATTGCCACCTCCAAGACATCGCAATAAATATGAAATCTATGTCGTCAGAAAAGAGACGTCATGTGAAACGAAATTTGAGGGGGTACGTTGTTTGTCATTATCCCAAAAATATAAAGTGGCAATTGCGTCGAACACGCCGTCAAAATTTGACCCAAATTTACTAGTGCACACAGTCTACAAGGAGTGCATTGACATAATCTATTTTGATTCCGAAGATCAAAAGAGATAGATCAAAACTTTCCCTTTGCAATGAGTGTAAAGTGACTACTGCAAGGCATGCACAGTCATCTTCAAGAACCCAAACCTTGTATAAGAATATGTTGCAAGGAGTGCATAGATATGGATCTCAGCTAAGTGTCAAAGCGACTCTTTAATATATCTAGAGAGAAAAAGATGGGAAAGCTCAGAAGAGATAGCGCTTTTCAGGAGTGTAGACGAGGTCCAAGAGACAGACTCATAGGAGGAACAAAGGTTGAGGCCTTTGAATACTTAGAAAATATTCTAAGTCGGAGGAAGTTGGAAGCTCAGGAGGAGGAACGACAACAACAATTGGATCACAACACAGAGGACCAACAACCATATGATCAAGGAAAGGTGCATGATCCTTAGAGTTTTTCACATGCAGGAGACTGAAATTAACAAAGTTACGAAGTCCTGAAGAAATTTGGAACCGTCCATCGTCAAGAAGGACAGGTGGCGCCAGATACACAACTCCAGAAGTTCATGGAATAGGAGGAGGTGAAATAGCCAAAGTATATCCTGGCCGTCGATCACCAAGAGGTACCTTTCAGTAGATCAGTAGCTCCAGGGAAATCACGTCAAGAGTTTTGGTTGAGAGTTGAAACTCTCAAATCCCGGAGAGCCGGAGGAGATCTAGACCGTCAGATCCAAAGGGACACGTGGTGACAGATCATGAGCTCTAGGGGTAATCACTTAGAGGGTTTTAGTTGAGAATTGAGATTCCTGAAACCCAGAGAGATGGAGAGCCGAAGTGAATCTCAATCGTTAGATCCTGAGGACAGGTGGCGTGAATCTGTGGATTCTGGGTAAAGACCCGAAGGAAATGTCGACCCTCAGATTGTCTGAAGTAGATCTGAGCTGTCAGATATAGAGAACAGGTGGCGTGAATATGTGGATTCTGGGTAAAGACCCGAAGTAAACGACGATCGTCGGATCGTCCGAAGTAAATCCCCACCGTCTGATTCAAGAGGACACATGGTAGAATTCCATGTATTTCGAGGGGAGTAAAGTTTGAGACTTGAAAAAACCAAAGTCCAAAGACCCACAAGGATCACAGTTGTTGATTGAAAGGGACAGGTGTCAGTAGATCTTCCACTCCATAAGATCTCCCTGCGAAGGAAAACAAATTTTGAGATTTGTGAATTTCGAAGTCGGGTATTCCGAAACGATGACAGTCGTCGATCTGGGAGAGGTAGATCTAAACTATTGGTTTTCAAGAGGTATATCTCAGTTGTTCATTTAGAATCACCATCAATATCATGATATTGAAGGTCATCTCACATTTCGGGGACAGGAGGTGCTCAAGATTTATGAAGTCAAGGGAAGGTCGCAATCAAGACCACGATTTTTGCAAAAGGACACGTGGTGGCTTAAGGTGAATTGCGGGGATAAATTTAGTTTGGTTCCAAACCACCTTTGATCATTCCTACAATAATGTGTTTGCATGAGGTTACCACCCAAGGTCACATATAAGGAGGAGCCAAGGAAAAAGAGCTAGCGCCAACTCTGAGATTTTTCTGAGCACAAAGGGGAAGGAAACGGGTATCATAAGACTAGCACTAGAAGCCAAAAGGGTCCGTGTTTGATTAAGAGATGATACTATCAAGGTATCAAAAAGTCATTTGACTCAGAGAATCAGAGATCCTTAACCGAGAGGTCATGGAACCCTTAGGAGAGAAGGGGGTCTGCATCAAGTGGTATTAGAGAATTTTTTTTCTTGCAGACAGTATGAAAAGGAGAGAAGAAACAAAAGAAGTCGAAGTTGTACTCTGTGTGTGAGAGACAGTGAACACAATTCCACCGAGGATATGAGTGGAGCCACTTTTATCTAATCATGCTGTAGAAAGAGAAATGTGATATCTTCATGCAAGATTAGAGGCAATGGAGGCAGCATGGAGGAGGGAACATGATGCTAGAGACATGAACGATGTAGAGAGTGAAGAAGATGCAGGGGAAAATGTTGTCGAAGAAACCTTGCTGAGAGTAGTTGTTAGATTGGGAGCTAGAGGCAATATAGAGGTCCCAATATATGAAGGAAATTTGGATGCTGAAGAGATACTAGATTGGATAAGATCCATGGAAAAATATTTCAACTATGAAGATGTTGATGAGGAGAAAAGGGTGAGACATGCTATCACCAGGTTAAACGGACATGCAACATTGTGGTGGGATAAACTACAGGCTGAGAGGATAAGCAAGGGAAAACATAAGATAAATAATTGGGACAGAATGGTAGCCAAGATGAAGGATAAATTCATGCCCAAAGATTATTAGATCAATATGTTCAGGAAGTTGCAGAACCTGAGACAAAAGGGTATGATAGTTAAAGGGTACACAGAGGAGTTCTACAAGATGAACATCAGAACTGGAAAAAGAGAGAAAGATGAAGAAAAAATTTCCAGGTATATAAATCGCTCGAGGTATGAAATCTAGGATGTGATCAACATGATGTTAGTGAGAAAAATGGAGGATGCTTATCATTTTTCACTGAAGGCAGAGGATAAGTTGGCAAAAAAAAAAAACCAACGAGGTAGAGGTAGAAGCCCAACCCTGAACAAAGGCAAGGGAGTTTCCCATGACAAGGAACATAAATCCAAAGACGATACTAAGAAACTGCACAGTCACTTGGAAAGAGGAGGAAGTTCCTGAGGAAGACATGGTGGTGGAAGAAGTTCTTCTAGAGGAAGAGGAAGAATAAGAGGAGGAGAAGTAAGGTGCTATGCNTGATATAGATTTAAATATTGATATGGCTAGTATCTTAGCAAAGGTTAATGTACCTGTCCCTCTTAGTATTGATATTGTATTTTTTTTTTAAATACCTACAACACAGTCGCTATTGTGACATCTTGGAGTGTCACTCCCATAGCAACCACGTCAGAGATGATACCTCTTAACGTCACTCTTGCCACCTCCAAGATGTCTCTCTTTCCACCTCCAAGACATCTCTCTTTCCACCTCCAAGATGTCTCTCTCGCCACCTCCAAGACGTCTCTCTTGCCATGTTCAAGACATCTCGCTTGCCACATTCAAGATGTCACTCTTGCCATGTTCAAGACGTCTCTCTTGCCATGTTCAAGACATCTCTCTTGCCATGTTCAAGATGTCTCTCTTGCCACGTTAAAGACGTCGCTCTTGCCATGTTCAGGATGTCACTCCTGCCACATTCAAGACATTGATATTTCCACGTTCAAGACGTCGGTATTGCCACCTCCAAGACATCGCAATAAATATGAAATCTATGTCGTCAGAAAAGAGACGTCATGTGAAACGACGTTTGAGGGGGTACGTTGTTTTTCATTATCCCGAAAATATAAAGTGGCAATTGCGTCGAACTCGTCATCGAAATTTGACCCAAATTTACTAGTGCACACAGTCTACAAGGAGTGCATTGACATAATCTATTTTGATTCCGAAGATCAAAAGAGATAGATCAAAACTTTCCCTTTCCAATGAGTGCAAAGTGACTACTGCAAGGCATGCACAATCATCTTCAAGAACCCAAACCTTGTGTAAGAATATGTTGCAAGGAGTGCATAGATATGGATCTCAGCTAAGTGTCAAAGCAACTCTTTAATATATCAAGAGAGCAAAAGATGGGAAAGCTCAGAAGAGATAGCGCTTTTCAGGAGTGCAGACGAGGTCCAAGAGACGTACTCATAGGAGGAACAAAGGTTGAGGCCTTTGAATACTTAGAAAATATTCTAAGTCGGAGGAAGTTGGAAGCTCAGGAGGAGGAATGACAACAACCATTGGATCACAACACAGAGGACCAACAACCATATGATCAAGGCAAGGTGCATGATCCTTAGAGTTTTTCACATGCAAGAGACTGAAATTAACAAAGTTACGAAGTCCTGAAGAAATTTGGAACCGTCCATTGTCAAGAAGGACAGGTGGCGCTAGATACACAACTCCAGAAGTTCATGGAATAGGAGGAGGTGAAATAGCCAAAGTATATCCTGGCCATCGATCACCAAGAGGTACCTTTCAGTAGATCAGTAGCTCCGGGGAAATCACGTCAAGAGTTTTGGTTGAGAGTTGAAACTCTCAAATCCCGGAGAGCCGGAGGAGATCTAGACCGTCAGATCCAAAGGGACACATGGTGACAGATCATGAGCTCCAGGGGTAATCACTTAGAGGGTTTTAGTTGAGAATTGAGATTCCCAAAACCCAGAGAGATGGAGAGCCGAAGTGAATCTCAATCGTTAGATCCTGAGGACATGTGGCGTGAATCTGTGGATTCTGGGTAAAGACCCGAAGGAAATGTCGAACCTCAGATTGTCTGAAGTAGATCTGAGCTGTCAGATATAGAGAACAGGTGGTGTGAATCTGTGGATTCTGGGTAAAGACCCGAAGTAAACGCCGATCGTCGGATCGTCCGAAGTAAATCCCCACCGTCTGATTCAAGAGGACGCATGGTAGAATTCCATGTATTTCGAGGGGAGTAAAGTTTGAGACTTGAAAAACCCAAAGTCCAAAGACCCGCAAGGATCACAGTTGTTGATTGAAAGGGACAGGTGTCAGTAGATCTTCCACTCCATAAGATTTCCCTGCGAAGGAAAACACATTTTGAGATTTGTGAATTTTGAAGTCGGGTATTCCGAAACGATCACAATCGTCGATCTGGGAGAGGTAGATCTAAACTATTGGTTTCCAAGAGGTATATCTCAGTTTTTCATTTAGAATCACCATCAATATCATGATATTGAAGGTCATCTCACATTTCGGGGACAGGAGGTGCTCGAGATTTATGAAGTCGAGGGCAGGTCGCAATCAAGACCACGATTTTTGCAAAAGGACACATGGTGGCTTAAGGTGAATTGCGGGGATAAAATTAGTTTGGTTCCAAACCACCTTTGATCATTCCTACAATCATGTGTTTGCATGAGGTTACCACCCAAGGTCACATATAAGGAGGAGCCAAGGAAAAAGAGCTAGCGCCAACTCTGAGATTTTTCTGAGCACAAAGGGGAAGGAAACTGGTATCATAAGACTAGCACTAGAAGCCAAAAGGGTCTGTGTTTGATTAAGAGATGATACTATCAAGGTATCAAAAAGTCATTTGACTCAGAGAATCAGAGATCCTTAACCGAGAGGTCATGGAACCCTTAGGAGAGAAGGGGGTTTGCATCAAGTGGTATTAGAGAATTTTTTTTCTTGCAGACAGTAGGAAAAGGAGAGAAGAAACAAAAGAAGTCGAAGTTGTACTCTGTGTGTGAGAGACAGTGAACACAATTCCATCGAGGAGATGAGTGGAGCCACTTTTATCTAATCATGCTATAGAAATAGAAATGCGATATCTTCATGCAAGATTAGAGGCAATGGAGGCAGCGTGGAGGAGGGAACATGATGCTAGAGACATGAACGATGTAGAGAGTGAAGAAGTAGAAGTTGAAGAAGCTGCAGGGGAAAATGTTGTCGAAGAAACCTTGCTGAGAGTAGTTGTTAGATTGGGATCTAGAGGCAATATAGAGGTCCCAATGTATGAAGGAAATTTGGATGCTGAAGAGATACTGGATTGGATAAGATCCATGGAAAAATATTTCGAATATGAAGATGTTGATGAGGAGAAAAGGGTGAGACATGCTATCACCAGGTTAAAAGGACATGCAACATTGTGGTGGGATAAACTACAAGCTGAGAGGATAAGCAAGGGAAAACATAAGATAAATAATTGGGACATAATGGTAGCCAAGCTGAAGGATAAATTCATGCCCAAAGATTATCAGATCAATATGTTCAGGAAGCTGCAGAACCTGAGACAGAAGGGTATGATAGTTAAAGGGTACAGAGAGGAGTTCTACAAGATGAACATCAGAAATGGAAAAAGAGAGAAAGATGAAGAAAAATTTTCCAGGTATATAAATTGCTCGAGGTATGAAATCCAGGATGTGATCAACATGATGTTAGTGAGAAAAATGGAGGATGCTTATCATTTTTCACTGAAGGCAGAGGATAAGTTGGCCAAAAAAAAAAACCAACGAGGTAGAGGTAGAAGCCCAACCCTGAACAAAGGCAAGGGAGTTTCCCATGACAAGGAACATAAATCCAAAGACGATACTGAGAAACTGCACAGTCACTTGGAAAGAGGAGGAAGTTCCTGAGGAAGACATGGTGGTGGAAGAAGTTCTTCTAGAGGAAGAGGAAGAATAAGAGGAGGAGAAGTAAGGTGCTATGCATGTGGAAAGACAGGGCACATGTCTTGGGAATGTCCCTAGAAAAAGAAATAAGAAGGAGGTGAAGCTCACATTTCGGAAGCACAGAGAAGGAATGTTGAAGTAGAAGGAGAAGAGGATGGAACATACCTGATGTTGAGAAAGGCTCTCTTAAAACCAGAGCCAGAAGTTGAAAATCCAGTGTAGAGGAACAATCTATTCTGGACAACTTGAAAGACTAAAGACATAGTATGCAAGGTGATAATTGACAGTGGGAGAACTGATAACTTAGTATCCATAGAGATGGTGGAGAAATTGGAGCTAGAGAAAACTACACATCCGAAGCCATACAAAGTCTCATGGTTGCAGAAAGGACACCAGGTAATGGTTACTAAACATTTCCTTATCAAATTTAAGATAGGAGGATATAGAGATGAAATTCTATGTGATGTAATTCCCATGGATGTATGTCATATCTTTTTGGGAAGACCATGGAAGTTTGACAGGAATTTCATTCATGACGAGAGGAAGAATACATACACCTTGGAGAAGAATGGTAGGACACACATGTTGCTGCCAATAGAAGAGAAGAAAGTGAAAGAGGAAGCCAACGCAAAAATACTTCTCATGAGTGGTAAGGAAATCATGAAAGAAGTCAAGAAAGAATATAAGATGCAGTTTGTTGTGGTGAGGAAACCCAGAGTTATCCTTACAAGTAATTCGATGGATGATCTTCCTGAAGAAGTTCAGGAATCGTTGGATAATTTTGGTGACATAGTGGTGGATTAGTTGCCTAACTCATTTGCACCCATCAAAAGTATCAACCGTCATATTGATTTGATACCAGGAGCAAGTATGCCAAACAAAGCAGCATACAAACTAACACCTTGAGAGAATGATGAGGTAAAGAACCAAGTCCAAGAATTGTTAGACAAGGGTTTGGTCAGAGAGAGATTGAGTCCATGCGCAGTCCCAACTATGTTGAGTCCAAATAAGGATGGAGGATGGAGAATGTGTACAAACTCAAGAGCCATTAATAAGATCACCATTAGGTATAGATTCCCTTTGCAAGGAATGAATGATTTAATGGACTGTTTAAGTGGAGAAAATTTATTTTCTAAGATAGATTTGAAAAGTGGATATCACCAGATAAGAATGAGAGAAAGTGATGAGTGGAAGACAACCTTTAAGACAAATGAAGGTTTGTATGAGTGGCTTGTTATGCCATTTGTCTTAACAAATGCCCCAAGTACTTTTATGAGTTTGATGAATGAAATATTGAAAGATTTCATTGGCAAGTTCGTGGTTNAAATTTATGAATTTTTAGTTATTATTTTAGTCATAGTTGTAGCCATTTAATTTTGAATGAATATAACAGAGGAAACTTGATCCAATGCATGGTATTATTATTGTTTGCAATTCCCCGTTATTCTTGTTTTCATGAATGAATGAATTTCGTTACGAATATATGAATTTGTGAGATGGTTGTATAAGTTTTAGCTGTTTCTCTTCGATTGATTCTGTGCAAGGTCTGCACACAGTCCGCAAGGAGTGTGTTGACATAATCTATTTTGATTTTGAAGCTCAAAAGAGATATCTCAAAACTTTTCCTTTGCAAGGAGTGTAAAGTGACTACTACAAGGTGTCCACAATCATCCAAAAGAACCCAAACCTTGTGTAAGAATCTGTTGCAAGGAGTCCACAGATCTAGATCTCGACTAAGTGTCAAAGAGACTCTTTAATAGATCAATAAAGAAGAAGATGGGAAATCTCATAAGAGATAGAAATTTTTAGGAGTGCAGACAAGGTCCAAGAGATAGACTCGTAAGAGGAACAAAGGTCAAGGCCTTTGAATACTTAGAAAATATTCTAAGTCGGAGGAAGTTGGAAGCTCAAGAGAAGGAGCGACAACAACCGTTGGATCACAATGCAGAGGAACAAAAACTGTCTGATCAAGGAAAGGTGCATGGGCCTTAGCGTTTTTCACACGCAGGACACTGAACTTAACAAAGTTCCGAAGTCTTGAAGAAATTTGGGACCGTCCATCATCAAGAAGGACAGGTGGTGCCAGATCCACAACTTTGGAAGTTCGTGGACTAGGAGGAGGTGAAATATCCAAAGTAGATTCTGACCATCGATCACCAAGAGGTACGTGTCAGCAGATTAGTTCCTCTGGGGAAATCATGTCGAGAGTTTTGGTTGAGAGTTGAAACTCTCGAATCCTGGAGAGTCGGAGGTAATCTGGACTGTTAGATCCAGAGGGACACGTGGCGATGAATCGAAAACTTTGGGGGAAATCACTTCGAGGGTTTCAGTTGAGAATTAAGATCCCCAAAGCCTGGAGAGCCTGAGAGCCAAAGTGAATCTCAATCGTTAAATCCAGAGGACAGGTGGTGTGAATCTGTGGATTTCGGGTAAAGACCCAAAATAAATGTCGACCGTCGGATTTCCTGAAGTAGATATGAACCATTAAATCTGGAGAACAAGTGGCATGATTCTATGGATTTCGGGTAAAGACCTGAAGCAAACACCGATCATCATATCATCCGAAGTAAATCCCCACCATCTGATTCAAGAGGACGCGTGGCAAAATTTCATGTATTTTGAGGGGAGTAAAGTTTGAGACTTGAAAAACCCAAAGTCTGAAGACCCGTAGGGATCACAGTTGTTAATTGAAAGGGACAGGTGTCAGTATATATTCCACTCCAAAATATTTCTCTGTCAAGGAAAACAAAGTTTGAGATTTGAGAATTTTGAATTCCAGAATTCCGAAATGATCACAGCCGTCGATCTGGGAGAGTTATATATGAACTGTTGGTTTCCAAGCAGTAGATATCGGTCATCCATTTAGAAGAACCATCAATATTGTGATATCAATGGTCACCTCACATTGTGGGGATAAGAGGTTCTCGAGATTTAAGAAGTCAAGGGCGGGCCGCAATCGAGACCACGGTTTTGGCAAAAGGACACATGGTGGCTCGAGGTGAATTTCATGGAGAAAATTAGTTTGGTTCCAAACCACCTTTCATCATGCCTGAAATAACGTGTTTGCGTGAGGTTACCACCCAAGGTCACATCTAAGGAGGAGCCAAGGAAAAGGAGCTAGTTCCAACTCTGATATTTTGCTGAGCGCAAAGGGGAAGGTTGCGGGTATCATAAGACTAGAACCAGAAGCTGAAAGGGCATGTGTTTTATTAAGAGGTGAGACTATCAAGGTCTTGTTATAACCCTAAAATGCACCATACAGGTTTACCTAGCATCAGGCCAACTCATGCCTCTTCCTAGCCAAAGCCATGCTGAGTAATTCCTCACAAAACCACTCAAAAAAAGCAACCCGTGCCCTAACTTATCACTGGGCGCGGGCAACCGCTTGCTGTCCCTTTACTGCACGCGGGTATCCGCGGGATAGCCCAAAACAGCCCGCGAGTACCTAACAAAGCAAAAAATCAGGGAAGTTTCCGCCGAGACACAAGGCTTTTTGTCAGTTAACTGAAACTCTCCGCCATGCATGGCCGAGAGTT
>JZKD02S1285570.1:0-12053 GCA_000966675.3 Picea glauca | reverse complement strand
AACTTATTACATAGCTCATCAAACTTTAGGTCAAAATTTGTAGTGGTGATGTTCAGGGTCTCAATAAAGTGTTCGTAAGCATGTGGTAAGATTTTTAGCATGATTACCACTAGGTCCTTCTTCCATATTTTTACCAATAGCGGACAACACAATCTAATATCCTTGATTTTGAGTAATTTTTTTTTCAAAGAATGAATTATCATCCATCGTGATCGAAAACAAAATATTCTTTGAGAAGAAGGCTTTGCCCTTGTTCAAAGTCTCATACAACTCTTTCAAATACTTCCAAATATTTTCTAAAGTATTCCCTGTCTGGACCTTAGGAAGCATTTCATCCAACTTAAGCAACATTATTGCTTTTCCATCTTTCTCATCAAACTTGTTCTGGTCTCTATTTGTAGTTTGGGGTTTGGTATCTGTACCTAGGATGATAGCAACCAAACACATAAACTAAAATATGACCAAAATATTATGCTTCCACGTATTATAGTTCTTTCCAAAGAACCTCTAGCTTCCTTCCAACATGATTTTGGGTAAAGAGGCCATTGATACAATTCATAAATGCATAAATAAACACAAAAATAGAGTAAAATCTTGGAAATATATGTTCTTCCCTCCCTTAATTTGTAGTCTTGGAGTAAGAATACTTGAATAATTGTTCTAAACACTTGTAGCAACCACGTATCGTTGAAAAAAACATGGATTCATGATAAATCTACCCAAAAAAAACCCAAAACCCATATATTTTGATAAATTTGCTCAAAATCAATTGCAAAACATAAAGAAAATATATATTTTTTATAAAGCTACCCACAAACAAGAGTAAAACAATCAGAAAACTATTAATTTCTCTTTGGATATGAAACAAATCACCAAATCAACAACCAATTCTTCCACATTTGCAAATATGGGTAGCTATATAGGGAAGAACAGATCCAATATGCTCCCAAATAATCTAAATTGTAGAAAAATCTAAGAAATTTCACTGAAAATAGGTCTGTACACAACAAATTTCTATTTGGCGACCGATATTCATGGTTCCTATAGTTGTATGGCATGATAGTCACTGAGTTTTTATTCCATACAATGCGATTTTCTCTATACGACGTATGTACATGCAATCCATACTTGTATGATCCAATTTCATGCTAGTGGCTCTAGTGGTGGGTATGACTTTGTAACAACTTGCACGACTCAAATTCTAGCATTGTAAAATCCTATGTGTGGCTAAAAAATGGTTTGGCAGGTGTATAGAAATCATACAATCATATAGATGAGTCTGGACGATTTTAAAAAGATGGTCCCTCTCTTTAAACCAATTTTTCATGAATGTGGATTTGAAAGTTAAAAATCAATTGATCCCGGTTTTGAATGATTTGAAACTCTTTTGGATTTTTGATGTGTTATGCTAAGGATCCCTTTGAATGATCTGAAACCCTTTTCGCTCTTTGATGTGTCATGCTAGAGATCCCTTGATCCATCTTTGTAGACAATAGTTCTTAGGTCTTCACGCTTACAAAAGTTGTGGCACCCAAATTCTTGAAGTTGCAAGAGTGGAAACCTTGTCTTTCAAAGGTCTGAGACCATTGTTGACTATGAAACTCTTGGAATCTGATACCATATCAAAATAATACAAACACATAAATAAAATCAAGATTGCATTAATTAATGAGAAAGCGAAAGTTTTTTTTTATAAATGGAAGGGTTACACATTAGTTGAGTCAATCTAAAGTTATGAATGCAAGATAGACCGAGAAACACATAAAGTGAAATAAAGAATAAAAACATAAAATAACTTAAAGTCTAAGTGACTTTATTAAAGCTTATGACTAAATTCAAATTAACCATGACAATTTAACATTGACTTGAACAAAGTAGTAATATTAATAAATTCACTATGGTTAAAAATTAGTAGAAAAAAATAAATAAAGTAAATAATAGTAAACCAAAAAATAATTATATATTATAATTAGAATGAATACATTATGATTTCAATTATGAAAATAGGAAAAGGGAGAAGATATGCAATTAAGGTTGGTGTAAGGGGATAATCTTATTCATTATGGGTTTGGGATTATTTAATTGAGGGGTTTGGTTGGAAGGAGAGTCATTTTTACTTCCTCTCATTTTGAAGATGGTACCCAAGGTAAACCTTATATTATTCATGTCTCGAAATTGTTACAATAATATACTCATTATGAGTTCAACATGTCACTTAATGAAAACAGAATCTGGGTGAGGAGGATAAAACTCCATCCCACAACCACTCTGACTAGGCCTATTGATTCTTTTATTCACATGGATATTGATACTCTTTTATAATTAAATAACTATTTTTAAAGACTACCAAATAGTATTTAAATAGCTGATTTTTAATACGTTAAAATGGTGAATTTACTTCCTCCATTTATTTTCAAATGACTAGATAGAATTTTCGTAGGTAATATCTATAATTAGAGGTGATCGTGAATTCTTATTTCCTTTCTTAATTCTTCGTTATAATAAATGTACCATAGTCAAATTTCTAAACGATTAATGCTCTCATACTAATGCATAATTAAGACAAATTTCCCCAACCTTGTAGGATTGGTCATCACATATGAAACAACACATACTAAGCTCACAAGTCCTATGTGGGTCATGTCAAAACATTAGGGCACTATAAATGGTTAGTTCAATTTTCAAACACAAATTATCATTACAATAGTGTCTAGGTTGGATAGAAACATAAATATACATTACATCACAAATCATATTAAGGGTAATGAGTCTAGTTACATCAAACAAATATGATATCTTACAAATATGATATTTTTTATTATTGCATAGAGCAGTGTTACAATTATGATATTTTATTATTATTTCATAGGGCAGTGTGTTCCATAAATATGATGTTGATTTGTGGTGAGTTATCAAGTTTAAGAGACCATGCAACTTCCAAAGAAAATCCTAGTGGGATAGTTCGAGTGGTTAAACGCATGTCACTTCATGTAGGAGGCCTTAGGGTTGATCTTATGGATTGGTTTCCTTTGTTGCAACTATTAAGTATATTTTCAATTTACTAGAAAATAATAGAATATGCAGGATCACTAAGAGAAACAGAATCAAAAGATACACAACATTTATCCTGGGAAACCCTCATGGTGGAGAAAACCCAACAAAAGCTTCCTTAATATAGATATCCAATACAATGCCAAGACAATAAACCAAAACACTAGAGAATATCCAACACTGAGCACTGTGCCTCTCTCTTCCTTCTTCCGACAACTGGAAACTGCAGCTTCTTGCAAACTTGCACACTAGATTAATGAGATGAATGAGTGAACTAATGAGGTGCTAGCCTCTCTTATTTATACTGGCTAGAAGGTGCTAGGGAGGTGTCTCTTAACTGGTTAGGTTCAACCTCTTCACTTAGTGGCTAAAAACACTTTAATTTGGTCGGGGGGGGGGAATTCTTAATTAGAATGATACAATTAGGGTTTGGACAATCCACAAAAGGGGATTTGGTCATTTACAAAGCCCGACATGATCAATCCACAAAAGGGGATTGATATAATTGATAATGACTCAATAATAAATAGAATACTCTTTGCAGTTACAATATTTCAACACTCCCCCTTAACAAGAGGGGTATTCTAAAACATCATCAAGAGAGAGAGAGGGCATCAACATCAACAACATCTAGAAAACTGCCTGACATATCTATAAATCATCGGAATTTTTTCTCATCATCATTCACAACATGGAGCTAGAGTAGCATCATCATCATATGCATCAACATCAATTAGTATAAAACTAATACATCATCATCATCAATAACATTAACACCAACAACATCATCCTCACATCACGAAGGCTGGAGGAACAACATCATCACAACACAAAGGTTGGAGAAACAAAGTCATCATCATCATGGGGCAAAAAAATAAGGTGTATCAACAACATTTTGTGGTACTTTGAGAGTCCCTAAGGAGCTGCCTAGGAATCATAAGATTCCCTATGATGTAAAATCCTAATGGAGCTACCACATGGTACTCTGATAGACCATCCTTACAGGACCTTCGGGATCTTCCCAGGAATCATAATATTCCCTAGGATTATAAAAATCCTAATGGAGCAACCACTACTGAGCATAGCTATCATATACATGCACAGGTACTCTGACAGACCGTCCTTACTGGACCTTCAGGATCTTTACAGGGATGATCAGTCCCCTAGGATATAAAATCCTAACTGAGCTACCTACTATTGGTCAGGATACCATAGTATCATCAACATCACTCCCCCTTTCAATGGAGGTCCTTTTGGACTATACGAAGCTTGTCTTGAAAGTGATCAAACTTTACACAAGACAAGGGCTTGGTCAACACATATGCAACTTTCTCATATGTTCCAACATATTGGAGCTTTATGGCTCCCCTCTGCACCATATCACGAATGTAGTGATACTAGATTTCTATGTGCATTGACTTGTCATAGAACAGATGGTTCTTCTTCATCTTTATGCAACTCTATTTATCACATAGAATCACAGTTTCTTCCATCTCTATATCAAATATACTTGTCAACAACTTCCATATCCATATGGCTTCAAAAATGGTGGAACATGCAATAATGTATTTTGCTTCTGCTGTGCTGAGAGCAATAATTGATAGCTTCCTACTATTCCATGAAGTCATGGATGACCTCAGACTGAAACAACATCCCGAAGTTCTCTTTCTATTAGAAACACTTCCAACTCAATATGAATTGGTATAGCCAATCAGTCTGAAGTATTGATCTCCATTTTAGTGGAGACCAGAGTCCAATGTACCCTTAAGGTATGTCATCACATGTTTTTCATCATCAAGGTGAACACGTTTGGGCTCTACCATATACTGACTCAAGGTGTTCACAAAAAAACATATATCTGGCTTGGTGTTCCTCAGATACATCAACGATCCAATGATCTGTCTGTACAACATAACATCAACCAATTCTGACGAAGTATCAACCAGGAGCTTCAACTTTGTTTACGTGGGTGTATTCATGGATTTACACTCCAACATATCAAACCTCTTCATTATTTCAACTGCATACTTCCCTTGGTTAAGGAATATCTTCTCTGGGCTCTGCAAAACCTCAAGACCTAAGAAATAGTGCATTAGGCCTAGGTCTTTCATCTCAAATTCTTCAACAAGCTTATTCTTACAATCAATGATGAGATTTTCTTCTCCAGTTAAGAATAATTCATCCACATACAACAACAATATAACTGGCTCATCATTCATAACCTTGAAGTAAAGGTTAGAATCAACTTTACTCTTGGTAAAGCCCAAGCTCGTTAGGAAACTGTCAATTCTTCCATACCAAGCTCTAGGAACTTGCTTCAATCCGTACAGATCCTTCTTCAACATGCATACATGCATCTTTCTATATTCAAATTCAAACCCTTGAGGTTGTTCTATATACACTTCTTCTTCAATGACACCATTCAAGAAGGTTGTTTTCACATCCATCTAGTGTAACTTCCACTTCATATTAGTTGTAAGGGCTATGATGGTTCTGATAGAAGTGTATCTGGTTATAGGAGAAAACATCTCTTCATAGTCAATGCCTTCCTTTTGAGAAAATCCACGAGCTACAAACCTTGCTTTATATTTCTCAATACTTCCATCGGCAACATGTTTTTATCTTGTATATCCATTTATAAGATACCACATCTTTTTTATTCTAGCTGTGAACTATTTCCCATACATCATTCTTTATAATTGATTGGTATTCTTCTGTCATGGAATCTGCCCATTATTTATTCTAAATGGCTTCTTCAAAGAAAGTAGGCTCCTTATTTATGAGATCACACATCAAATTCATATAATTGGAGAATGGCTTAGGTTTCTTGAATTTTCTCATGGTTCCTTCCGGGGCACCATACTTATCTCCATCTTGAATTAGTTTCCTTGCCCAAGAAAACTTTCTCTTGTGAGAGATCGTCATTTGGGGAGGTTTTTGATATTATATCATATCATGATCTCCTGAAATCTCCTCATTGTGAGAAACTGTGACTTCCCTCATTGGTTCTGCAACTCTGGGAGCTACAGGTTCTTATTCATATACTTCTTCAAGTTGGCATCTCCTTGATTTCTTGAGTGTTGCATCTTCATCAAAGGCTACATCTCTGTTGATCTCAATATGATGGTAACCTGGTATGTAAATTTTGAAGGCCTTAGAGACCTCACAATATCCAACAAATATTCCCTTCTTTCTTGAAGGGTCCAAATTGGTTCTCTTCTCTTTTAGAATGTGTACAAACACTGGAAAACAAAATATTTTGAGATAGCTTACTTCTGGCTTCTTTTCGGAGAACATTTCTTCAAGGGTTTTGAACCCAAGTGCACTATGGGATAATATGTTTTGTACATACATTGTTGTCCTTGCTGCTTCTGCCCATAAGTGCATTGGAAGATCTTGATCATGGATCATAGTCTTCATTGCTTCCATTATAGTTCTATTCTTTCTTTATGTTACACCAAAGGAGTGGTGAGCTCCCTCTTAATCCCATCATCTTTGAAAAATATTACAAACTCTTTTGAGGTGTATTCTCCTCCATTATCTAACTTGAGTATCTTGATTTTTATTTCAGAGAGATTCTCTATCAAGGCTTTGAATTCCTTGATTTCAAGAAGTAAACCCAAGTCTTGCAAGAATAGTCATCAATAAATGATACATAGTATACATACCCACTAAGAGAGGTGGATGGAATTGTGGCACATAAATTTGAGTGGATGAGCTCCAATACTCCTTCTTCTTTACTATCACTCTTCAAGAAAATATTCTTGATGTTCATTCCTTGTGCACACCCCTTCCACAGACCTTCATGGTCAACCTTGAAATCTGGTAGACCTGTAACTTCCTTGCTTACATATGGTAAGGCCTTGTAGTTGATGTGAGCTAGTATTCTATGCCAAAGTTCACACAGACTCTCAGTGGAGTGAATCAAGGCTGCATCTGAGTGACCTTTTAATTTGTACAGGCCACCTTCTTTTTTTCCAATGACAATTGCATCTTCTATGGTTTTTCCTTTAGGCCACATAAGGATTTCTCCATCTATGAATACAACCATGAAACCTTTATTATCTAAAGCTGAGATAGAAATTAAGTTCTTTTTCAAACCTGGTACATATAATACATCCTTATCTTCATTGGGGTCCCTGAATCAAGTTTGTAATTGGACTCTCCCACTCCTTTGATGGGGTACTGGTAATCATCTCCAAGTGTAAATTTTTGGGGAAAGTTGTTTTCTGTAAGGCTAGAGAGAATGTCTCTCTAACCTGTCATGTGCTTGGAAGCACCACTATATATGAGCCAAGTGTCCTCACTAGGTGAGATTGATCTTGAGAGGGAAGAGATTAAGACATAATCTTCAATCTTTTCTTTAATCATCTTTGCTGGTGGCTCATCATATTCAATTGCATGGGCATGGTGTCTTTGGTTATTTCTCTTCATGTATTCTTCTCTTCTAGCTGGACAATTATTATCAATATGTACCATCTTGTCACAATGGTAACATTGGTAGGATGAGAAATCCTTTTCTCTTCTTTGACCTTTCTGAAACTTCTGGAATCTCCTTGGATGGTGAGATTCTTTATGGATGAATCTATTTGGGGAGTGAGACTCCTTATGTAGATGGGTCTACTTCTTGAAGTGAGATCTTCTCTTTCCTCCTTTAGAATGAGTAGTTAGGGCTTGATCTCCATCCCTTAATAGTATTGCTTCTCAGTTAGCTACTCTTTCTTCTTCTTGAACACATTCTTCCCAAAGACTGTCAAATTGCAGTTTCTCCTTCCTGGCACAAATGGTTTGGATATTTGCATCCAAAGGTCTTGTGAGACCATTAAGAGCTGCCATTATGAGTTCATATTCATATAGGGTATCTCCAATTTCTTCTATTTGTTCCTTGAATTGAGAGATTCTAGTGAAATATTCATGCAATGTTTCTCCTTTCTGCATCTATGCATTCTTGAGTTGAGTTCTCAAGTTCATCTTTTGGTTAATGTTTATTCCTTCATACAATCTAGTTAGAGCATCAAAAATTTATTTTGGGGTATTCTTAGATTCCACTTGATGGATCAAGTGATATTTGATAGATTATACAATGATTCTTTTGGCCCTAACCATGTCCTTTTGGTACTTTTCTTTAGTTGTAGCATCTACGGGTTCTGGTACATTTTCTTTGATGAATATTGCTAGGTCATTCTCTTAAAGAATGAGTACAATCCTATACTTATAGGAACAAAATTTATCCACACCTTCTAAATTGTCAACAAGCTTGGTGCTTGCAGACATCTTGACTTAGAGCTGGGAAAATGACCAAAAAATTAAAGTGCTCATAATTTAGATCTGAACTTACTAGGAGGTGCGCTTGGCTGAGGCGAGTAGCCTGGTGTAGTCATTTTTTTGAAAATCCAACTTTTGCCCCTTGAAATTGATCTTGCACAAATTTGGACTGGTACTTCTGGTACTGGTTCTGCTTTCTTGGTTTTCTGGTAGCAGTGAAAACTAGGGTTTCACTTTCCAGGAGTTTTGTCCACTGAAAAATTGCGCTTAAGCTGCTAATGAGTTCATTGGGCTAGGGCACACTTCCCTATAAGTTATTAGGATAAAATTCCTCTTCAACAAAAGCCATAATTTTCTTGTACGACAACAATGTTGTTTTTTCTTATGCAGTGAAAGGTGCTCTCTTCATATTAGCTATGAAAACATGTTACATGTTAATTTTATAGCAGATATTAAGTTTATTTTAAATTTACTAGACAATAATAGCATATGCAGGATCACTAAGAGAAACACAATCACAAGATACACAAAATTTATCCCAGGAAACCCTCATGGGGGAGAAAACCCAACAAAAACTTCCTTAATATAGATAGCCAATAAAATTCCAAGACAATAAACCAAAACACTAGAGAATATCCAACACTGAGCAATGTGCCTCTCTCTTCCTTCTTCTGGCAACTGGCAACTGCAGCTTCCTTCAAACTTGCACACTAGATGAGTGAGTGAACTAATGAGGCGCTAGCCTCTCTTATTTATATTGGTTGGCAAGCATTAGGGAGGTGTCTCTTCACTGGGCAAGGCCGATCTCTTCACTTAGTGGCTAAAACCACTTTAATTAGGCTTGGGGGTTGGCTTCTTAATTAACATGATATAATTAGGGTTTTACCAATCCACAAAAGGGGATTTGGTCATTTACAAAGCCTAACATGATCAATCCACAAAATGGGATTGATCTAATTAATAATACCTCAATAATAAATAGAATACTCTTTGCAGTTAGAATATTTCAATAGTTTCATGTCTCACTCAAGTCCCTATTGTGTTAGGTATCGTAATTAACATTAATAGGTTTACACTGGGTACCATCCACAAAATGCACAGAAGTACCTGGGTGTTTTCCCATAAAGTCTTCCTTGAAAAATAAAAGGTAAACTCAAAGAAAATAGTTGATGGAATTATTAATCAGATAATCCCATCGTTCTCGAGTGTCTCAAGGATAATTTTATTTCATGAAAATCAACTTATCCCAAGTACACATAATCAAGTATTTAGAATATTAAAAGATCAATAACCCAAAAACATAGTATAATCTAAACTTAGTGTTTTAGACTAAAAGAATAAAACTATAGGTTATTCCAAGTAGAAATAATACAATAATGGTCCATACTTATTATGGTGATGTTGTGCGTGTGCAACAACCTCCCAATTTTCTTGTCTTAGTGTCTCTCCAAGACCATAAATTCCCCCCCCCCTTCAATTCTTCCTGTTGGAACCCTCATACTCTCTCCCTCGCGCAAATGGCTAAGCCCAATTTTTTCCTCTCGCTCTCTCACCGCCTTACCATTTCCAATTCTTCCTCATATCACTTCGGCAAGGTCCATATTCTTTCACCGACACATAGTGTATCGATGCACACATCCTTTCTTTCACCTCCACATTGGCACACCAATGGTTTCGTCACTAATACACGATTCACTTCCTTTGGAACTTGATCAACGCACTAGCACACCTTCACCAAACCTCACTGACACAAACCTTCATCGTCGATGAAGTTCACATGGTCAATGGCATCTCATCAATATTGGTCTCATGATTATCTTCATTTCTCACATTCCTTTCATCAGTTGACTTCCTTCCACTCGCGCTGATGCATCACATTTTGGCAAATCCCTTCCCTTTCGTTTCGATAAATTGCTTATCGACGAGGTTATCCTCTTCTTTGTTGATGTGCTACCTATTGACAAGTTTCCATCTCCTTTCACCAATGCATTAGTGAAATGATTTCGACCCCTCGTCATCGTTGAGCACATTGAAGATTATATTCTCCCTCTTGCCAATGTTGAGCCTACCAGCTAGGTCCACCTTCACCTTGAGACTTATCTTATCGTCCTCCCATCCTGGAGACTTATATTATCATCCTCCCATCCCGGATCCTTATTGTTGTGCTCATCATTCGATCTCCTTACGTTTCCAAAACTCTCCACTCCTATCTATATAGTTGGTCATTGATTTCCTATCTCACTAGATTCTCTTTAGATCATAGTCTTAATCAAGTTTGTAGTGTTCCCTAGTGGATTTCTTCACGCACATAGTACTAGCATGTTTTCTTTGTGTTTCTTGATGTTATGTCTAAATATTCATCATGGAAGCATATCCTAGCATCAAATGGATCAATCACAACACCTATTGGTCTTGCGCTAGTTCAGAAACACACTCTGGAAAAACACCTTCTCTTACGCTGTGCTAAGTGCTTCGAACGTCAATTGGTTGTTTTGGAAGATGTATAATTTCATTCTATTGATGTGGAACTACATCATAAAAGGATGAATTGATTCCTTATACATCATCGATGAAACAGGAACTCGTACAATCAATTTTGAGTGAAGAAACAATGAATGTGGGACCCAAACTTTCATTAAAAAGGACTTCGAGATCAATTTTTGGCGTCTGTCAAAGTGAAAATTGTGTGCCTGAAACAATATAGTTGTATGATTCCCACCATTACGATTCCAATGCACCTGATAGAATCACATTATGAGGCCCGAAAGTTACAAAACTATCACCAAGGATTTCTAGCCTAGTCAGACTCAGCAATCGTGACATCGATAGAACGCTTGAATGACATGGATAGAAGACTTGCCAAAAGTGACTCCACACGTTCTCCTCAACACAACACGTGAATCTCTAATTTAATGTAGTCTAGGAAAGGTATGAGTCTCTAAATCCTCTGACAACAGTGTTAGCATAGGTCTACTTTGGTTCCTCTAGGAAGCCACTTTGGGTTGAAGGTTTGTTTTGCAAAAATTATTTTAAGACTTGATATATCAAATTTAAATAATTTGTATTTTATTAAAGATTTAAATAAGTTAAATTGATATTTTTAAAGGAGATGGACAATAAGAAGGTTACATAAGCTTTCAACTTAAATAATTTTGATTTTAATTAAATCTAAATTATTTAAATTTAAACTCCAATTAAGTTGTCTGAGTATTTAATAAAGGCTCCCAAACACTCATCACGTGCAAGCTAAATTCTTAGACAACCCTAAAGCATTAAAAAGAATACAAGGTACTTAACCAGAAGGCGACTTGGTGTTATCGAAAGAGTTGAAACAAACTATGTCGAAATCATCGGGAGAGTTAACATGAAGGTTGTCGATGGTCATCGACAGAGTTAACTTCATCTATTCTGAAATCCATTGACGAAATTGAAGAGAAATTCACCACTCATTGGATAATTTGGGAAGAACTTCATCAAGGCCATAGGAAAACGTGGGAAGAACTTTGTCGAGGCCATCTATTGGAAATACTAAGAGGGGGCTGAATCAATATTAAGAGAAATTAGTATTTTTGAACTTGTATTTCAATAAGATCATGCATTCAATTTATTGTTAATGTTTATTCCATTATTATAGTTCTTTACATTTCAATAGATAAGAGCATAATAAGAACAATATCACTGAGAAATACACATTCACAAGAGACACAACATTTATCCTGGGAAACCCTCTAGGGGAA
>JZKD02S1285559.1:0-12053 GCA_000966675.3 Picea glauca | reverse complement strand
AAAAATCCGTATCCCATGAAAAGGACAGCAGCGTGTAAAATAGTAGATGGATGTGCCAAGAAGGGTTGGAATATATGTTGAAACACAGTGCTAGAATAGATGCTGAAACACAGTGCTGGAACAGATGCCGAAACACAGTGCTGGAACAGATGCTGAAACACAGTGCTGGAACAGATGCTGAAACACAGTGCTGGAACATAGTGCTGGAACAGATGTCGAAACACAATGTTGGGATAGATGTTGAAACACAGTGCAGAAACAGATGCTGAAACACAGTGCTGGAACAGATACTGAAACACAGTGCTGGAATAGATGCTGAAGCACAGTGCTGGAACAAATGTTGAAACACAACGTTGGAACATATGTTGAAACAGTGTTGTATTGCTGAAACACAGTGCTGGAACATATGCTGAACCAGTGCTGGAACATATGCTGAAACACAGCTGTAACAAATGCTGAAATAGTGCTGAGACATATGTTGAAACAGTGCTGAGTCTTATGCTGAAACAGTTCTTTTAGAAGACGTTCAGTTCACTAGTCTATAGTTATAGAAGTAGAATGGTTCAGGAAGACAGACCCGAAGAAATTCGAGGCCATTTTGTAATCAGACCCGTGGTTAGTCCACCCCATTAATATAATCTATAACCGTTTATGTTAAAAAAAAAAAAATGTTGGGGTGTTCTCGCCATATGGATTACAAAGAGCAAGAGTCGGTTTTGAACATGATGTAAACCCGAATCTTTCCTCTAGTATTGAAAGGGTTAGAAGGAGCACTCACATATGGTTTGTATCATCGAGCTTTCTTATTTTACTTTTTTTACTTACACAACTTTGATTTAGCAAGCCTTGTCTTAAATAGCCTCTCACTTGGCCTACTTAGAAGAGCTCCATCTAAAAAGATCAATGGGCCACCCAAGAAATAAATACGCGTCAGAGTGTGTGTGCCCGGGCTAAACCGTTACCTTATCGAGCTTGTCCATCAAGGTCTTGGAGTGGGGAAGGTCTTGGAGTGGGGTACGATATTTCCTAATGTTCCCAACCAAACCTGATGTAAAATCAGGCTGATGTGGTTGAGAACTTTCGTCAAACACTTTGATAGTAGGATCTATTTTCTTATCCAAATGCCTTCCTCTTGATGTCCCAAATTCAGAATGGGATATAGATATGTTTAGAAGGTCAATGGGAGGGGTTCCAATCCCTTATAACTCCATGAATATCTGTTGTTTGGTTATTTAGCTTGTTGTTATGTTTATGGCAGCTTGTCTCTTTGTGGCATTTTGTTAAACAATTGACATGCAGATTGGTTTTGTTGAGTTTATGATCTGATTTTCCTGGGTTTTGCAGCCAATGATTGCATATGAAAATGAAAAATATTCAACAAGAACCCATAAAGGAAATATAAGAATATAGCCACAAATCAGATCTAACCTTTATTTATTAAATAAGCAGCTCCATACATGCAATATTCAGATTTGGAAATACATATATCATATTGGTTCTATGGTTGTAGGTAGCTCCAAAAGCAAGATAGAACAATGGTATGCAGCTCCCAAAGTCTTCCAAAACACTTCCCTAAATCTGGACCTCCAAAATGGCATTGTTCCTTGACACTATATGATCTCCATGGTTGGAAGTTATGCCCCACTGGTTGTAGTAAGCCAATAATTTGGCCTCTATGAATCTGATCTCCAAACTCTGAGAAAAGGCTACCAAGCTATGAATCTGGTGAAGGCTAAATCATATGGTAGGAAACCCCAACTGTAGATGATAAATTTGACCCCAAACCACAAGATCTCTCTTCACAATAGCGCCCCCCTTCAGTAATTTCACCCTGGAACAATAACCAATCAATATGTTGAAGAATACCCTCAAACACTAATGAAAAAAGGCGCCAGGGTGATGGCAAATGATCATGGAGTGAGATCTACTGAATATCCAGTCTTTCCAAAGCAAATCGAACTTGTCTTCCTCAACTGGTGTGCCCAATCCTGCCGGAAACCCTCACTGGTGCGCCCCCCTTGCCAAACTAATGGCTGAAGTAACTATGATCCGATGTAGAATGGTGAGGGAGTAATCTTTCACCTCCTTGGCCAAGCTTGGATAAGGAAATGTGGAATCTTTCACCACCGAGTTGATCTCTAGGGTTTGTTTAGTCAAAACCCTCAAAACCCCAGTGCATGGGATCTCTAGCAAGAAGCCAGACATCAAATGATAAACAACATAATGAAAGAATAGAGGCCCCTATCTCTCTTTTACCCTCCCTGTTCACCTTTTCCCTCCAATTGACTTCTAATTTATTTTATTATTCTTTAATTAAATAACTTTATTAATTAATTGTCTTTTTTGCCTCTAAAAGTGATTTATTCTTCCATGTGGCTTCTATGTCCATTGAAAGTCACTTCTCATCATCTAATCTTGTAGTTTTCTTCCTCCCGATTATGATGAGCTATTACACTAAAAGGTTTCTCCAAGTATTATGCCCAATATGACCTTCTCAGTGAATTTAATTTAATATGACTCATAATAACACAAAATTACGAAAAATCGTCAGAATGCAACAGAACCAAAGCCAAGTTGTGCGGAATGTATACTGATGATGAAATATGATGAACGATGCAAGTCGGGCCCAATAAAACCCCTCAATATCTCCTAAACTCACTGTCACACCCATCTAGCTACTCTGGTCAGCATAACACTCTGTAATATAATAATGTCCAAAAATGGGGACATTGCAGCAATGAATTTCCTTTGGGTAATTTGACAATTAACAATTCTCGACCGTGAAATCTTCAATGTTCAATCTTTGGTATGCCAAAGTCGTGTTGCGCTAAGCACTCCTGCCGTCAACTACTAACCTGGGCATTGTTGATATGGTCAAAAGGTTGTAAGTTGTCATCGTTGTAACTCGGTCGGTCTGGGCTTGTAGCGTTTGGAGGTATACTAGAAAAACTTGATGTAATTTATCTAGTTGTTTGAGGTAAGGATCATCTGGTTCTCTGTTGCTCTGGCCCTTTTTCCCAAGAAGTTTATCTAGTTTATTGTAGTTTTGCATGCAAATCTCTAGTTGAAATTTGAGTTGAGACATTATTTCTTTATTTCCATTTCTTTGTGCTTCATTTAACAATCTCATGTAGTCGCCCATTGAAAAAATTATGAACATAATTTCGGTATGAGCTTTCACTTGGAATAGAATAATTATTACAATTTCCCCTTACAGATTTCAGAGTACATTAGTGCTATAACTTGACAGGGAGTTAGGTTTATGGTAATAACAAGAGAGTTCATGTTTAAGATTATATTCCTCTAATAACAAGAGAGTTCATGTGCCTTTGCCCTCAAAATCTCCAAGGTGGATAGCGTTTTGGATTGGTTTGGTTTTTTCTTTTGAATAGTAGACAGTAGATCATATGTATATATATTATGGATAGCCTATAGGTATTGAGCGTCATACTAACAAGGATTTATACACTTATCAATGTCATTATGTGATTCAATCTCAACACCGTAACCAATGTAATCACGTTTATTTATGAGTAATTAATGGAATTTTTTAAGTTACATTCCAGATTTTAACCTTGTTTGTTTATCTTGCTTCTACTTTAATGAGTGTTTCACATAGATAAACTATCAATCTCCCTTTCCACATGGTATTGAGTGCACCTTCGTTTTTAGTGTTTAAATGTATATTTAGAACACATTACGCTTTCCAGAGGGATAATATTTATTATACTTGTCGAAGGCTAGGTATGTTGTAATCACTTCGGCGTCAACCCAGCTTTGACTTTGTATTAATTCACCGACATATTTTTTTTTTCTGAGAATTTAGATCTAGTAAATGGTTTTGCACCAGGATTTTTCCTTCAATATCTAAAGCAAAGTAAGAAGATCCACCAAGCTTGTTTATGATGAAGAGTTCGTCCCTGAAACTAAATAATTTTGACACACACATAAGCTCTCGATAAGTTGGATGAACATAGTGAAATCACAGTAATCATGTTCGAGCAACATACTCTGCAACTTTTGTAATCCTTTCAACGAGTTCTAGGGATATTTTCTTGTTGGGTTTTTGAGTGGGATAATCAATGTGGAAAATCTTTGCAATATCCTATGACCTCCATCATGCTTTTGTTAGAGAATTTGATATCAAATATGCTTTCAATAGCAGGCCTTCTAAAATTGTTTTACTATCCAAATATATATCTTTGGTGTTCGAGGAAGGAGAGGAATCTATTCTATTATACTATACAGAATAACCATTGTGATTCCTCTTGTATTATGTCGAGAACATCTGATAGGAAAACATAGGATATCCACAACGTCCCTTGATCTTCATCAATATTCAATGATGTAGGTTGCATATTCTACATTTTTGGAATTTACGCCATGAAATTTTTGAAACTAGAAGAGTTTTTGCATGTTTTTGTTTTCCGAGATTTTTTCTATTTGAATACTTGCAAACTGCAATTTTTTTAGCGATGAATCAATGAAGAACACGTTTGTAATGAAAAATATGGAGAATGTTGTCATATTTATTGTAAAAGTAAATCCAGACAAACGAAACATAAAAGCTAGGCATGGATGTTGGTTTTTAAACATTTATTTGGCACAAGGAACAATGTGCATTGTATCTTTTTTCAATGAAAATGAAGATACTGAATTTTCCATGATGGAAATCCAAAAAATAATTTGCAGATTTTAACCTATATTTTTCATCGTCGTTATCAAATCTCTTAACCCTTTCTGACTCTTATTTGTTTATCTGGTTTGTATTGTTAGTAATTTTCAATCTCATGATCGCCTCAACATAGGTATATTGTACTCAACCTCGACATCTACCAAGCTTTGACTTTGTATTAGCTAGTCCAACCATGATTTTTTGGAAGGTTAAACATTAGAGTTTAGCAAAAAAGCATTTTTTTATTATCTTAAAAATGGATTTATCTGGTGTTTGATTGGTTGAATGTGTGAACTGAATTTGATTTGCTAATTTTACATTTATCCCTATCCTAGATTCACCATTCCCATGCATCTTACGAGTGAGTGTTTTCTCTACAACTTCATTTCATTGTACCCTTCCAAAATGATGGCCTTGGGTCATCTATTGATCTCATCTTGGCTGAGAGAGGTTTATTTCATGAGCCCAGCCAAAATTTCAAGTCCCTCGATGAAGTTGGGAAATTTTAATTATGTGGTGGTATATATACATATTACCACTTATGATATATATATGTACTTATAAACGTAAATCATAGTAAAATCATATATATATATATATATATATACATTACATCATGACATGTACCATAAGAATGATATATGTATAAGTAAACAATTAATTATTAATATATATGAATACTTTATGAAGGTTTAATAGTGTGCAAAATGTTTGGATTGTTTTTACAGTTTATATAATTATAAGAACAATAATATGTTATGATGTTTCGATTGGTTAAGATCCAAACAACGACCTCACAAGGATAAAATATTCCCATGTGTTTTTATTGAGGTGATACTCATTTGTTATTGTCTGAAAGATATAGCTTGTTGTTCTTGGATTAAACCATCAAAATGGGAAATTCTAAACAGTAGACCCCAAATCTTTATTACTTTGTAAATATAAAGAACAAATAAAAATATAGTCACACAGAAAAGATCCTGAGAGATAGACCAGGGATATTCTTAAGACTGAAATAAATATATGTAGAATATTCCTCACATCCATCACAACATAATAAAATTTGATCGCATTCATAAGAGGGAAAGATACAAGTCCACAATTTCAAAGAACTTTAAAAAAGTATTTCATTCAAAACATAAGCGAATATGATAGGTGCACTTCAAAAATATCATGCTCATAAACTTAGAGTTTGAGAAATCATTAAAGTTACACCCCAAAGTAGTTCTCTTGGGAGTTCAAAAATTATAGTTTGTTTTACAATAAAATAAAGGGATTRTGTTCGTCCAAATGGACTGGGATGGGGCTCTTGTGGACCATAAAAGAAAGTAGAACARGGYTGGACTATGATGGATTCTCTCTCTCTTCTATCTACTTGTTGATGTGCCTTTTGTATTCTCCTTGGCTAGAATTCTTTGACTGGTTGTAAYTGTCTCTTCTTGATCTGGTTTGGTTATTTTAGTTAAGGTATTCTTTAACCAATTCTTGATATAATCTCTCATTGGTGCAACAACTATTTATTACCTTACTTTTATCTCAAATAATGAACTTTCCACATCTCTGAAGTCAATTGAAAGTTGGTGTAGTGTATCCTCAATATCTTCATTTTTGTTTACATAACTAACTAACCAACTTTCAACTTCTAATTATGAATACTTAGTCAAGCTATTAAATTTCTCAGTTGTACAGTCTTCAACAATTCCAACTTTTCTTCGAATTGTTCCTTTGACATAAGTATGGAATTCAATATTAGATGTGGGTCCTCCACATCTCCTGTTGTTCTAGCTAAATCTAATTCAATCAATTTTAAATATAAGTCCCCCTTTTTAACATTTATGGTATCACAATAAGCTAGCATTTCTTTTAGACTCTTCTTTTTATCCAACATGCTTTGAGTTGCTTCATTCGGACCAAGGAAGGCAACCTCTTTTCTCCTTAGCTCACTAACACTTGAAACTTTAGAAATAAAAGTACAAATGGCCCCTTTATAGAACTCCTCGTCATTCTCAAGATCAACCTGAAGGTATTGTTTGAAATTCGTCATTGTCAAGATTAGCCTGAAGGTATTGTCTAAAATCCATCATTCTGGATCCTAAGSCAACAAAACTATTTGTCAATTCCCATGTCTCCAGAATAAGAGACATTCTTTTCTTGATGTTTTCTCCAACATACCTTCTAATGGCARTGAGTAGATTTGATGTTCCTCTTAGTTTGGAGCTAGATTTTGGTGTTCTGTCAAGACTCTTCCAAGGCCGCATTGTAGCAATTGGACTATCAAATATAGGTGGGAGCATTAAAKCACACTCCTTTAGGGAGGCATTTTCATTCTCCMTTTCTCTAACTGACATTTTTAGGGCTTCACCTGTAGCTTCATGAATATGTACAATTTTATACGGTGGAACTTTGTTGAGGTCGAGTTTCGAGCTCAATTTTCCTTGAATCTTTTTATTTTTTGCATGAATCTTTTCAATAACCAATCTCTTTGAAATTTTGTCGAACATGGCACTGTGCAAAGTCAAGGATTCCTCTTCAAATAGAATTGGCTCCTGTGTGACCAATTCTATTGTGACTTCTCTACTCTCCTGAATCCTTTGTTCTTCATMAGGAAGTTCAATGTCCTCRATATTAACATCAAGATCCATATCTTCAAGAACAATTTATTCTTTAGGTGCACCCTCATTCTCTCCTTCCTTATGTATTCCTCTTTTTCTTTTGCTAGTTATTGGGAGTTTGTGAGGTCTTTCCAGACTTCCCTTAGGAGGATTTTGATCACCACCATCATCATAATTGTATATTGAAGATTTCCTTTGTTCATAAGTTGCAGACTAAGATTTTTGTTTTGGTAGGCTACTTTTCTTAGAAGTGTTGGGAGACCGTGTACTTCTTCCATTCACAACTTTTCCCCAATGTCTATATTGATAAGTGGTTGATCCAGGAGGATCTCCACACAAGGAATCATTACTTTGCACATCATGGGGAAGATCATTAAAATACTAATTAATGGTAGGTGGCAAAGAATCATTAATGCTCATTAATGAATTATTTAAATTGTAAAAATGATTAATAATTGAAGTGAGTATGAGAAACTCGTGTATTAGTCATGCATATTGGAAAAATGATTAATGCTTGAAGTGAGTTTGAGAATCTCAGGTATTATTCATTTAATTGTAAAAATGAGAAATTAGTTTTGTGAGAGAATTCAACTCACAAATTAGTTTCCTAATTTTAAGAGGAAATTGGTTTCCTAGTCTCAAGGAGGAAGTTAAGGGTCTCATGAGTTGGTTTGGACTCTTCCTCACTTTATTATAAGTGGTTTCCTAGTCTCAAGAAGGAAGTTAATGGTTTCATGAGTTGGTTTAGATGCTTTCTCATTTTTGTCCTTGAGTGGTTATTAGATCCTAAATTTGTGGATCTTGTCTCCTTGAATTATGGATTTAAGGAAACTATATAAACTCCTTATGTAAGATTTGGGTTTCATCCCCTGGTGGATCATCCCTTGAGGGGTCCCTTTATAGAGCCGATGAGAGAGTCCATTTGTATACCACATGCTAGTGAGAGATCAACCTTTATCAGAGGAGATCGTCTCTTTGTAGGAGAGACATTGCCACATGATTGTGAGAGATCTAGCCTTGTATTGTCAGAAGGAGATCGTCTCTTTGTAGGAAAGACATGGCCACATGCTCGTGAGAATATAGCTCTTTGCATTGTGCATGAGAGCATCTCTTCAATACTGCCACCTATTGTGGGAATTCTACTACCACTTGTTGATGTGGGAATTAATCCCTTTGCATTGTAAAGGAGAGTATATTTGAAGAAGAGAATGAAGCGGTTCATGGATTTTATGAGCCTAGAGACGTAGTCAGAAGGTTATGGTGAACTCCGTTAATAACTCGGTGGTCTCTTGTCTCATGTTTTCTTATGCATGTTTTTATTTCCAAAATTATGATTATTAAATGCATTAAGTAATGGATTATGAGACTAACAACACATTCACCGAGTTAATATTCAATTCGGATTCAAAGATTCATAAACACATATTTTCACCTTTGATGCAATCAAGTTCAATAGATCCACAATTGTAAATCTGACCTTCATTAAGTGGCTTATAACCAAGTCAAGTTTGGTATTAGTGTCACCCTGGTTTTAGATCAAGTGGTATCATAGCAGGATTGACAAGGATTGTAGGTGTTGAAGACAAGATGGGAAAAACATCAAAGATCTTGAAGAAATCAACCAAAACATCCAAGCAAAGAATGCAGAGAAAAGAAGGCCTTTTAATTCGGAAAAATAGGAAATGGGTAACTTGAATGGCAACGGGGCTCCAAAATACCTCAAAAACTAAAGTTCCCATAATTTGACGAAAACAACACCAAGTCGAAGAGCTCGACGAGAGCTTTCCAATGGCACCTCAAACGGATTCCAGATGCAAAAGTTATGTGCATTTGAAGTTTTTGGAAAACATGCCATCTGGCGAAGTCCGTACAATGTTGACATCAGCATGTTGACGTGGCAGAACCACATGGTCATACAGATGCTAATGTTGTGGCAGTTGATGTGTCGATGACGTGGCAGTACGAAAGATGGCATCAACATGATGTGTCGCCGACGTGGCAGTACAGATGATGACATCAGTATAACTGGCATGTTGATGAGGCAGTACAATAGATGGTGTGGCATGCTAACTCAACACTGACGTGGTAGTACAGATGATGATGTCAACATGATGTGGCATGTTGATTGGGCGTTGATGTGGTAGTAAAAATGACGACATAAGCATGACATGGCATGCTAATTGGGAAGTATGACAGATGACATCAACATGATGTGGCAATTGATGTGTTATTTATGTGGCAGTATGGATGATGATGTCAGCATGACGTGGCAATACAAATGATGACATCGGCTTGATGTGGCAACTGACTGGGCAGTATGGTGGATGATGTCAAAATGACGTGGCAGGTCATATAGTGACGTGGCACTGAAATCGGGTGCTAAAGTAGAAGGCCATACAATGACGTGGCATCAATGCAGGAAAATGATGTGGCAGGTCATACAATGACATGGCATTGACTGTACGTCGACTAGGTGCCAAATGTGTAGTTGATTGGGTGCCACATGGGCGAATCACAGGTTGCCACATGGCAGCCTGAATTTTCCCAAGTATGGGCACGTATTTCAATGTAGGTGGATTTAATGCAATTGTACAATTGTTGTTGGCACACAAATCGAGGTAGAGAGCCAAGGGGGCCTAGAAGTCACAGTGACGAAATTTGACAAGAGTACAATCATTTTTGCATGTTTTTTTGCCACAAATCAACTGGTGTAGTCGGAATTTGGACTCGTGTAGTAGATTTTCAGGGCTCATGACTGAAGCTCACTTTTTTCATTAATGCATGGCACGTATTTTGAGGTAGAGAGCCCAAGGGGGTCTAGAAGTGACAGTGACGAAATTGTGCAAAAGTATAGACATTTTTGCATGATTTTTTGAGATGGATTTAATGGCACGGTCCATTTTGTGATTCGAGCAATGAATTTCTTGGCTCATGGAAGAAGCCCACTTTTGTCATTAATGCATGGCACGAGCTTCGAGGTAGAGTTGCACCTTTCATAACATGTCGAGTTTACAGTCAAAAGTTGCAGTTCTGTATGCCAAGATTTGAGCAACCAATTAAGTGACTTGGCATGAAAACCAATGTAAGTTTTATGCATTTATGGTTTTTGCCTCTTTTTTAAAATTGCAAGAGGATGAATGTATGTTGCAGATTCTGGTGATCTTTGAGTGCTGCAGCAAAGCATCCAGATCTGAATTGTTGCAGGAAATTCATTGTTTGAACCTTGCACGCAAACCGAGACAGTGCGGTAAGAGGCCATTTTGACACTTCAACAAAAAGTAGTCATGTTTACAGCCAAAAGTCTCAGAATTGTGAGACGAGTATGATGATGATGGAATTTTCCTTATTTGTTATGTTGCACATGTTTGTAATGGGAGATTTTAAAAACCATAGAGTTGCCACTAGTGCAGATTTAGGGGTATTCACCTTAATGTGAATGATGTAAAAGGTTGTAATTATCCACTCTTGAAAGTGATGATGAGAGTGAGAGACATTTTGTTCTATGCCTAAATCTTGTAAGCCTTGTTGGCAATGTTGTAATGAATCTTGTAGCCACTGTTGAGTGAGAGGCATTCTTTTACCTAGGCATTTTTGGCAACATCGTAATGGGTCTTGTAGCCACTGTTGGGTAAGAGGCATTGTTTTTCCTAGGTTTGTTTTGACAACAATGTAATGGGTCTTATAGCCACTGTTGAGTGAGAGGCATTGTTTTTCCTAGGTCTGTTTTGACAACATTGTAATAGGTATTGTAGCCACTGTTGAGTGAGAGGCATTGTTTTGCCTAGGCCTATTTTGGCAACATTGTAATGGGTCTTATAACCATTGCTGAGTGAGAGGCATTGTTTTGCCTAGGCCTATTGTTGCGTGAGAGGCATTGTTTTTCCTAGGCCTGTTTTGACAATCATTGTAAACTTGTCCATGAGTGTTTATAAACTCCTAGCAAGTATGGTATTACTTTGAAGTTGTGATCATGTACTGTCAGCTACCGATTTTCATTGGTGCAAGTGTTGGCATCGACATCCTCATTTTGATGTACAAAGGTGAAGGAGAAGAAGGGTGTGGCTTTTCAAAGACATTTGTTATGCAGATCAAGAAATCAACTACAGATTTGCATTGATGCAAGTGTTGGCATCAACATCCTCATTCTAAAGTATAAAGGTGAAGGAGAGGAAGGGTGCGACCTTTCAGAGACATTTGTTATGCAGATCAAGGAATCATCTATGAGTTTTCATTGATGCAAGTATTGGTATTGACATCATCATTCCAAAGTACAAAGGTGAAGGAGAAGAAGGGTGCGGCTTGTCAGAGACAATTGTTATGCAGATCGAGCAGTGGAGAAGTGCATCGTGGAGTGTAAGACTCTTCCTAGAAGTTGGTTGTAGAGATTCAAGTCACAGTTTCTCTCTATACTTTTGGAGGAACAAAAGTGATTTTTGTGGGGAGGTGTAATCTAGGAGGATCTCCACACAAGTAATCATTACTTTTCACACCGTGGAGAAGATCATTAAAATACTAATTAATGGTAGGTGGCAAAGAATAATTAATGCTCATGAATTGATTATTTAAATTGTAAAAATGATTAATACTTGAAATGAGTATAATAAACTCATGTATTAGTCATGCATATTAGAAAAATGAGTGATGCTTGAAGTGAGTTTGAGAATCTCACGTATTATACATTTGATTGTAAAAATGGGAAATTAGTTTTGTGAGAGAATCCAACTCACAAATTAGTTTCCTAATTTTAAGGGGAAATTGGTTTCCTA
>JZKD02S1285548.1:0-12053 GCA_000966675.3 Picea glauca | reverse complement strand
TGTACTCTCCTGGAGTCAAAAGAATAGAGGTCATGATAGGCTCGGGTGACTTCTAGTCCTAACTCTTCCATGACAGTTTTGGGCATGAGGTTGTGAGAAGACCCTGAATCCATCAAGCAGTTGTGCAACACTTTATCATGTATGTTCAAGGATGTGTAGAAGGGAGGGGATGAATCATCTCTATCTTCTACCATGCGACCTAGGACAACTGTTGGCTTTTCGTCTTGGAGGTTTACGGAGTCTGTAGGTAGGCATGAGGCTTCAGACTGTAAAAGCTCAGAGAAACAATTTTTGAATTCTCCATGTTTAATTAGCTCAGTGAGGGGCACAGGGATTCTGATCTTTTGAATCTCATGCTCAAAATTGAAAGAAGATGTAGGCTTTGGAATTTCTTTTACTTCAGGAACATGATTATGGACAACGGGAGAGAGGGGTTGTGCCTTCCTACCTCTGTGACCATCTGCTACTTTACTAGCAGGCTTCTCTTCTCTAATGGACTCCTCAGGAATATTAGGTGACGTTGTCCTTCTGCTGGACCTCAGGTTGTACCTGCCTTGACCGTCGCCAACCTTTTCTCCCTTGCTCAATTCATTTAGTTGACTGTCCATGAGAGACTCCTAGTATGCTGATTGAGTGAGATGAGGAAAAGGAGGAGTATCTCCAAAGCAATGGATTTCAGGCTCAAGTTCGTCTGTTTCCCTGTCTTCTCCCTTAGCCAAAAAATTGTTTTGAAAAGGGGTCTGAATTTTCTGGTCATCTTTGTCTCTTTGCATCATTGGGGAGGTGATATTGTTTGGCCTCCCAAAACCTCCTTTGTTTTCGGCGCTCTGAGGGCCCTTGTATGCTTTCCTCCTCTCTACCTTCATATTTTCCATCTCTGCAGACAGAGACTTCACCATCTTGGTCAGCTCATCTACTTGAAGGTGGGGCACCGATGGGCCAGAAGTCGAGACTTCGGATTTTCCCTTTATTCTGCCCACGTCGACCTCGTTCCTCAATCTATCGGCTTCTAATACATTGGATTCCACTTCTATGGTTGCGTCTTGCATTTGAGCTAAGGAAGCGACTGTTCTTTCTCTCAATAAAAGACAGAAATCGGGGCCAAAAGCATTGGCATAGGACATCTTGGCCGAGGCTTCTGATGGCTTTATTTCATCAAGAATCTTATTGTACATCTTATTGAATCTTTTGGAGAATTCAGAGACAGACTCTCCTTCCATCTTCTTCAAAGACCCGAACTCGGTCATATAATACATGAAATCCTTCTTATCTCCCCACTGCCTCAGGAAAGCATTATCCAGGGCTTCAATTCCAGCAATAGATCCTGGAGCTAATCCTCTAAACCATTTCCTTACCTCACCATCCAGGCTCTGGAAAAAAACCCTCATCCAGACATCTTCATTTCCAATGTTCAGGTTGTTTGCATAACTGTAGAAAGCAGCCAGGTGTTCCTCCGCAGTTATGTCCCCTACCTCGGTGAACTTGGGAATATATTTCAAGTAATCTCCAGCAAGGAAAGGATTGATGGGCTGAGGTAAGATCAAGGGAGCATACCTAGCAACAACTATGGCGTCCATTCTATTTAGAGGGGGATTAGCACCGGCCATAGGAATATTAGGTGGAGGAGAATTTGGAGGAGAAGGAGTTCGTGAAGGGGCTACTGGGAATAAATCTCAGAGTGGGGTGGGAAACAAGAGGTGATTCAAGGAACAGGCTACCGAACTCCAGTCAGCAGGTGCTCCTCCTTGTGCATGAGTGGGGAAATCTTCTGCGGTCCTGGGTATACGTCGGGGTACAGCTTCAGGGGAGAGGGGAGTGACAAAGTCTTGTCCCCCTGGTCCCAGACTAGGAGAGGAAAGCTCAACAGGAACACTCCCAAAATTTAGGAAAAGGGAAACTGCAGAGACAGGCCTGTCAAATAACTGAGGAGGAGAAAAAGGAGCTCCAACATAAGGATGTGGTGGATTACCTGGTTCGATGATGGATGCTTCTTCTTCAGAGGCCTTTCCCTTTCTAAGCACCGCCTCTGGATCTATTTCAGGCGTAGCTAGAGGCAGCTGTGGATGAGACCGCGTATGCCTGCCTCTGAAAGCCACAATTAACAGAGCAGTTTCTCCCCAGCGGAGTCGTCACAATGGAGTCGCCAGGTGCAAATTAGCAATCTTGAAAGGCTTCGATAATCCAATGCACCTTCGGATTCAGAGGCTCAATTTCGTTCTACCCAGGGAAAATCTTCAATTTTGTCCCCGACAACGGTGCCAGAAATGTTAGCGTCAGAAGTCACTCCTGGATTGCTTGCAGGAGCAGAGCCCGACACCCATCAGTTTAATGTCACGATTTGTTTATAAAGGGTGATCAAATGGAGATAAAGACTTGAGGAGATATCATTCTAACTCAGGGACTGGGTCTGGTATGTAAAGAACCAAGGAGGTCTGGAATCCTAACTTCAGCCAGTAGGTTGATTAAAATATGAGGAGGTGGAAGACTTAGGAGAAAATGAACAAACAACTCTGGGCAACAGGCTTGCAGCGGTTTGTGGGGGAAAAACTATGAAAGAAGGATCCTCCTGGTTCAGGGCTTCAAGAAACTGAATAGAAGACTCGACTGGATCCTCCAATTCCAAGTCATTCAGCATTAAAGAAATCACAGGAACCAGCTAGAGGCTCTGTAACCATTACAGTGATCCATTACAACATCATCCTATAATAGCTACAACTCGATTGGATCCTCCAATTCCGAGCTGATTTAACACAATGTAAACAAAGACATGAAAGAAACTGGCATTCATAAGGTAAGAAGTCTCAAAAGTTCATACATAACCAGAGCAACAATGCTTCATTAAAACTTTACAACCGAGAGCTCAGCTCAACCATCCCCCCTTACAAAATGTGAGAAAACTCCTCTAAATACTTAGAGCAAAAACATAGAAGCCAATTCGAGACATCACATTGAAGACACTACGTCTGCATGTTTACTGCGCCCGCAATCTCTGGATAGTCATGAACTTCAGTCAGACACAATCGCGCTCCAAAGGACTTGTGAATGAATTGACAATCTTATAGTCATTTCTGGACTTTCCATTTATGGTGGAAACGATGTCCAACCACCATCAACTGCTGCAATAACTGTTTCATTGGGATCGGGAAAGGTCCCAGTCGACTTTGTTCCTACAGGACATGGAGGGATTCTCATTCTACCATTTGGGTCTGCTCGGAGAATTCATGGCGAGACTAGCGGGTAGATGTGGAGGTCGTTGTGATGACTGGAGAACCTGACACGAAATGGCGAATGGACGGTGATCAGGCAGAGGTGACTTGACATGCTCGGTGTGGAGATGGGATGAGGAGAGGCCATATGACATGACACGGGGATATGACATGGCGGCAAGGGAGAGGTATATGATGAGGCTTCGGGGTTTCGGAGTTCGCAGTGCCAAGGTGCATATGTACCCGGAACTCCTGATCCTCCGATTTGCGATGAGCTCCGCTTCCATAAGCTGGCCCCTACCAGCTACAACGTGAACCAAATGACCAATGCCTCCGTGTGACCGTAGTTTAAACCCTCCATCGGAGTTTCGGCGTTCACGATGACACGAGCACGCATCCTCTGGACTCGTGATAGCCTGCCACCTGTATTCCACTTGCTCTTGCGGTTCCACACGTTAATCCGACGATTGCCAAGATATCGCTTCTCGCGATCTCGCAACTCTGCATGCAAATCTTTGCAGCTCTAACTCACGAACCTCCGAGTTTGCGATATGTCAATGCCACTTGGCACTGTCTCCCTACAAGGGTTGACCTTCTGACACCTGTCCTCCACTACGGTCCTTAGCTCTGTCGGRAAATCGCGATTCCTGTTGTCATGTGCATGGGACTTTCTGTTCCCCGATCCCCGACTCTGYGGGATCTCTCGCCACGTGTCTCTGCTGACGGACGGCTCTGATCCAGTCGGGAAATTGCTTATTCGCGACTCATTTATGTAAGAGTTTCCTACCTCCAGAAACTCCGATCCTCCGATGAACTGAAACCCTGACTCTCCTTCTGATGTCTGACGTGCATCCTGCCAAGGTCAACGGCTAGGATCCCCATCGGTATTTCGAGACTCGAAAGGTCTCGGCTCTCTTACCCTTTGAAACCCCAATACCATAATTGTTACTAACAGATATAATGATCAATGCAAAAACTAAGAGACCTTTATTCACCACTCTACCTAATCCTTGTGGAATCTAACCCCAGCTCATCCAACTCACATCCAATCCACATCTACAAGTTATCTCTTGAAGAGATGGTAGAACGTTAATGCATGTGTCTTTTATATAATTGTGATGAGTGATATTTCAAAGGGCCCAAATGTAAGGAACACAAATGATTTTAAATGGATTTCATAAAACATATGAATGAACTAAGCGCTCATTCTTTTTAGAGGGCATGAAAATTGACATCTAGGATTTTTTGGAAACCTATAACACTTTCCAAAAAAACAAAGGGGAGACAGTAAAGATACCAGAGGTATGGAAACCATTACTAATCCCAACACATATATGGTGCAACATTACAATGAATTTTATAGTGGGACTTCCAAGGGAAGGAAACAAATTTGTGACCATGGTGGTAGTCGAATGTCTCTCTAAATATGCTCATTTTTGTTCCCTACCACATCATTTACCCCCTCCCTAGTTTCCAAAATCTTCATTGATTATATTTTTAAGTTACATGGAATGCCCACTTCCATTGTCTCAAATCGATACCCTACCTTCACTAGCGAATTTTGGCATGATTTGTTTAAACTACATGGTAGCTAGCTAAAAATGAGCATTGCATATCACTCCAAAATATATGGTCAAACAAAAGTGGTCAACAAGTGCCTAGAAACCTATTTGAGATGCTTTACCTTTGAAAATTAACACCAGTGTGCATAATGAATTCCCCTCACATAATGGTGGTATAATACCTTTTATCATGGAGCTAACAAAATGACCCCATATGAAGAGATTTATGGGCAAAAACCATTTTCAGACACTTCATATTTACCAGGTGCTTCTAAGGTTCAGGCAGTTGATCACACACTGCACACTAGATAAGTCATTCTCCACATACTAAAGGATAATTTGGTTATGGATCAAATAGAATGAATTAAAAAGTAGACCAACATCACTCTGAACATTCTTTTGTAATAAGGGATCAGGTGTTTCTTCACCTTCAACCCTTTAAAAAAACATCACTCAAAGATAAAACACCTCATAAATTAGCACCCAAGTTCTATGGACCCTATGAGATCATCCAATGCATTGGATAAGTGGCCTACAAATTGGATCTTCAAACTCACTCTAAGACTCATTCATTATTTCATGTGTCTTGTCTAAAGAAGGTCATGGGATTGAAGTGTAAGGTGCAAACCAATTTACTAGAACTAGATGAAGAAGGCTCCATTTGGCCTTAGCCGGAAGTAGTATTGGATGCCTAAGAGCGTCATTTGTGCCATCATATGATTAGTGAAATATTGATCTAGTGGAAAGACATCTCACTTGAAGATACACAAGGGAACCAACCACAATCCTACATTAATTTTTGCATCTTCATCCTTTAGGACAACAATACTTTCTAAGGGGGAGGACATGTTATTGTCCTCAATTAACCTCCCTACTTTAGGCTACATATGATCCAAAATGGATCATATATAATTTTTTATCTATATGAGTATTTTTTGGGTGGAAAAATAGGAGGAATTTATTTGTAGGGTCCATTTTAGTGGTAGGTCACGGTTTGGAGATTTGAGGTATGGAACATTCTAGAGCCATTTTGAAGGATCAAACAACACTTTTTGGCGTCAATTTGTTTTGAACATATCTCTCATTCCCTCGATGTTATTCTACATACCGAGAAATTTCCAATGGAATTGTGAAAATCACCTTAATCAAAGTTCGTATGTGGAAGTTATGCCTCCCACAAGTTGACCTACCTTGTTGACCACCATTGTATCAAGTGGATGCCATAACAACCCCCACTATTCACGTGTGGGGCTAGTAACATGTGGAATTTCAAGAATATTATAGAAGGTCTCAAATCTAACAATGATTGAGGGTTGAGGCATGCAAAAACCCCAACCCTAGATGACTATCAGGCTATGTTAAATACTAGGTCACTAGGAAAAGGAAGGGGTACCATTCTTTAACATTGTATGTGTTCCATAGTTGAGTAGAGCATCTAGGAGTGAGATTTGAGATCATAACAAAGGATGAATAATATTTCGTAGTTACCATGCAAGGCTCCACCATGCTTTCTTATCATCCAATATCTATGTGATAGATTTGATGTACAAAATACTCATCATCAAGCTCAGATGGTGCAAGTGGATGAATTGATAAAAAACACTTGTTTGAAGATAACACCATCCATACTGCTTAAACATTGTGTAGATGGAAAATGGTTGGAGAAATTTCTTTGGATAGTGTATCCAGGTATATATTCATAATGTTTACTATGAGGTATAGATCCAAGCATGATATATTCATAATCAATTTGGAACTAGAACCACACATTGTGTTGAGATCCTTATGCTAACTTTGAATGTATATGCTAGAAGAAGTAATACTCTAAGATATCTAAATTCTTCCTAGGAAAATAATGTTCTAGAAATATTAAAAACCATGGAGACCAAACCATTACATTACATTCAAATAAGATCCAAATAATTCTCCTATATCTAATTAACTCATGAACTTCACATAAATCCCTATAGGACATAACTAGTGCATATAATACTAAGATGCTTTGACCTAAATGAGGACCAACTTCTATGACTGACAAATGCATATCATATCAATGCTCGAAATATGTATACTTTTTTTCTCTATTACAATTTCACGCCCTTATTTCTAAAACTTAATCTTCTACATGGTTTTTTTTATCATCTACATAAAACAATTCTCACAAAAATTCATGGTTTCATCTTGATTCTCTATTGGTTGCTTTCCTTTTTCTTCTCTGATCAGAACTTTGGCATGTAGTTCTATCATGCAAGTTTCTCTAGTTATGTATTTGTAGTTTTGTCATCTTTTTCTTCTTTATATACAGTGTCAAAACTAAATCCATTTATCCAGAGTTCCATATTAAGATACAATTATTTCCTTGTTCAAGCAATTTATGATTTTTCAGTATTCTATCCATATTCTTTAAATGTATTCTTGTTGTAAAATGTATTGGATTAAAGAATAACCATAATCTATACGTATATATTTTATAGCCAAAATTTCTATATGGCTAGAAGGATATTTTAATTCACTATCTTTGGTTAGGGTCCTACCCTAACCTCCCTAGTTTATGCTACCTAGGATTTAGTCAATTTTTATATGTGGTCATCCTCTTTGAAGTCCCCTAGGTATACCTGAAACCAAATATATATCAACCAATCATCCATCTTGGTTTTATAGTACACCGAGAACAACACTCGGGAAGATCACCCTCTAGTACCTAGGTAGTCGAGTCATACATCTAAGGGCACAATTGAGCCTCCTTAGTTAGTTCTTTAAGATATTGGGTTAAGTAATGCTATTGGACCCTACAAGTATATTATAAATTTATAGCACCTAACACTCTTATGTCTCTAGGACCCTACAAACCCTATATTCGGAAACCAACCAGTAAAATTCCTACATATTTTCATCTAGAAGGAATTTGGAGATTATGTAATAATCAGTTGGGAGTAATGCTCCCATAGTAGTACTCATAATAAAAATAAAATTAAAAAATAGTTGGGTTTTTTTTACCCCACTGTAGGAGACCTACCTCAAAAGATTCTTGGTGTCATGTTGATCGCTTGTATCTCCCTCTTAGGTAACCCTGTTTTTCTATGTGGGCCCAATGGTACAGTGATGTGGGGTATATATGAACAAAATCCTTTCAAGCCATTGATCGCAGTGAAATTAGAAAATAACACTTCCATGGAGTCTGGGTTCTACTGACATCATTGCAGGAGACCTATCTCAAAATATTCTTAGTGTTGTGTTTATCACTAAGATCTCCCTCTCAAGTAACTTTTTTTTCTATGTGGACCCAATAATATAGTGATTTGAGGTATATATGAATAGAATCCTTTCAAGCCATTGATCACAATGAGATAAATGGAAAATAACAGCTCCAAAAATATTGGTGGTCCCATGGTTCAGACTCCCAACATGGCCAACTTGGAGAACCAACAATAGGACCAAAGTTCTCAATTCCAAGATCTGGATGGAAAGGATGCTAACACTAAGGCTACACTAGGTGTTATTAACACAATAATGTTAGGTGACTTCTTGAATATCAAGGTAAAAAATCCAAACATTGATCCAACAAAGGAGGAATTTACCACCCCCAAAGTGAAAGTTGCACACATCTTTCATGATATTCATCATCCACACTTTCAAGATCACAATTCATGGCACTGTTTTCCAAAGGCCAACATGAAAAAAAATCGATGGGTATGATCCCTTGGGGTGGGTTACCCAAATGGAACATTATTTCTCTTTCCAAGGCATTACTAATGACCTGCAATGATGTCGACAAAACCCAAACAAGTGACAATAAGATGAAACATGTGAAGATACCCTCGTATATTGATAATGAGAAGAAGGAAAATAATGTTCAATTTCCTCTTAAGGCGGGGAAACCTTTCACCAAGTAGAGCTCCAAATACACAACACAAGACAAAACATTCCATAGTATACTATCTCTTTAAATAACTTTTCCATGGAAAAAACCCTAACTACTTGTGGTCATGTCACTAATGGGTACCAACTACCTATTGAGCCTCACAAAGTAGACCCTTTTACATTAAATAAATATCCACTACTATCCAATGGGCATTATTCAAAGAGGATGTCTACATACAATAAGTAACTAACTCTTAGGTAGCATAAAGTAGAGAGGTTAGGGTAGGACCCTAACAAAAGATGGTGAATTAAAATATCCTTCTAGCCATATAAAAAAAAATTAGTTGTACAAAATATATTTCCAGATTTTAGTTATTCTTTAAGCCAGTGCATTTACAATAAGAACATATTTAAAGCATATGGTTAGCATACTGGAAAATCATAAATTGCTTGAACAAAGAAATAATTGTATCTTAAGATGGAAACTCTAGCCAGATGGATTCAGTTTTGACATTGTATATAAAGTAGGAAAAAACAAAAACATTGCAAATATGTTAACCAGAGAATCTTGCGTGACATAACTACATGCCAAAGTTTTTAGCAGAGAAAAAAAGGAAAGTGGCCAGTACAAAATCAAGATGAACCCATGGATTTTTGTGAGAAATGTTTTATGTAGATGATAAAAAACAACCCTGCAGAAGCTTATATTTTAGAATTATGGGCTTGAAATTGTAATATAGAAAAAAATTATACATATTTCAAGTGTTATTACAATATGCATTTGTTAGTCATAGAAGCTCGTCCTTATCTAGGTCAACATATCTTAAAATTATGCACACCATATAGGTCAACATATCTTAAAATTATGTACACCATATATGTTGTATAGGGATTTATGTGAATTTCATGAGTTAAATATATATAGGAGAAGTATTTGGATCATATTTGAATGTAACTTAATGGTTAGACAAATGGTCTAGTCTCCATGGTTTGTAATATTTCTAGAAAATTATTTTCCTAGGAAAAATTTAGATATCTCAGAGTATTACTTCTTCCTGCATATACATTCAAGGTTAGTAGAAGGATTGCAACAAAATTTGTGGTTCTAGTTCCAAATTGATTATGAAGATATAATGCTTGAACCTTTACCTCCCATCAAACATTATGAATATGCACCTCGATGCTCTATGCAAAGATATTTTTCCAACCATTTTCCATCTACTCAATGTTTAATCATTATGCATGATGCTATCTTCCAACAAGGATATTTATCAATTCATCCACTTGCACCATCTGAGCTTGATGATGAGTATCTTGTACATCAAATATGTCACATGGATATTGGATGACAAGGAAGCATGGTGGATCCCTGCATGGTGACCACATATGTCGGCCATGCAAATAAAGTTTGTCGGACGATAGTCAATAGTCATAAAAGAAAGTTGTCCCCTTGTGGCATTGTTTCTCATGAGATGAGATAATCAGTGATTGCCCCCACTAACCCACTTTTCGTAGGAATCTCTTATCATAAGTTGTCCTACATGCCAAGTCTTCTAACTCACAAATGTCGGTCATCTTTGACCTATAACCGACTAAGAAATCTATATATTAAGGCTTAGACTCTCATTAGAGGTATTTGGAAATTGGGGGCAAGTCTGAGAGTGAGTCTTAAGTCTTATGTTTGGATCTACATGCTTGCAGAAACATAGGAGCTTTGTAGGACTCTAAAGTTGCAGGTTCAATTAGTTATCGTGTTGAAGCTTCTTTGTTGTTTGAAGCTTGTATCTATAGAGTCATTCTCTATAATTTCTTTGTAAGACAGTTTCAAAGAATACTAGATGGACTACAAAATGATGTGGTGGGAGATATTTCAAAAGAATCTATTGTCAAACGTGCCTAGGCTTGCTAATCTCTCGATGTCTCTTTGTTCATTGGTGCATATTTTGGAAACCCCTAGTTTACTTATGATTTACTACTAACTCTCTTTGTTAGCTAATCTTCATAGCACTCTGTTAAATAGATGGAGGGATTACATCCCTTCGATTTTGATATATAACTTTGAACTTTGTCACCTAAGAGTTACATAAATGTAGTTTCTTTATGGATGGACTTTGTCACCTTAAATTGCTATTAAATGTTTTTTCTATCCATCTTTTCATAGTGCTTGACACATTTTGGGTTGCATATATAAAATCAGTTAATGCACTACAAAGATCTCAAGTGATAGGATCTTCTTACTATATAGACCTTATAAATACATTATTTTACTTATCAAATAAATAAAATTTATATTTACATATCATGGTAATAATGATAATAAGAATAATTAAATTGGTGTATGAGAATCCCTTGTTTGTGAGACAAGGTACCCTCTCTTCTCAATTATTTGATTGTTAAAATTTAAAGAAATTTACATACCCTACTCCTATGGATTTCACTTCATCTCTTAGAAAGAAATAAAAAATTATGATTCTACCCAGACCAAAAAAAAAATTAACCAGAACCATACATCAATAAATAAATAAATAATTAACCAGTACCATATTTTATATCGATTCTCCATATTTTCACAGAACCAATATGTTTTGGCTTCTAAGACATTTGAGTATACCGATTAATTTTTCCCCTTTTAAGGCCTATCTGAGCTTGACTACACGATTAGTTGTTGCCCTTTTAAGGCATCGCGCAGGCTGGTCTGGACTGACATATTCACCTCGGCAGATCGGATGGCTGACGACACGATTAATTGTTGCCCTTTCACTGAGATATTCTCCTCGGTGGCTGCGGATTATTTTTCACTTTTCACTTTACGTTGGTACCTTTCTTTGCCTGGAGCTTGATGATCAGCCAACGATTTTTCTGACAGACCCTGCGAGTCTGGGACCTGCGAGAGTCGAGTCCAACTTTGCGGCTAAGCACCGTGCAGACTTTCTCTGCCCAAATCTTAACCTTAACCTGAAAATTATTCTGCAAGGAACGTACATAAATCCAGTAGTCCTGCCTTCACGTCCGGCAGAAAGTCTGTCACCATGGATATGGTTAAACCTGGGGCGGCTACCCAGTACCCACACCTATCCTTTCTCAGCAACAAAATATATATTTTATGTTTATAAGGGTGCAACCATGGCAGATTTTTTCAGAAAAGGCTGATCGACATGATTTCTGATTGACTGGTTGAAATTGCATAATGAAGTTGTTGTATTGAGAATGGGATCTAGAAATCCATCCACGTTCAACATAAGAATTTGTAAAATTACAATTTTTTTAACAAAATCATGTATTTTTAAACTTTTTTTTTTATGAAGATCAAATTTATTTTTTTCAAATTCTTTCCATTTTTCCACTGAAAAGGAACATTTTTTCAATACACAGCCTCGATTTTTTCAACTTACCATCTAGGAGGTGTCTAAGTGGGAAGAGCGTG
>JZKD02S1285537.1:0-12053 GCA_000966675.3 Picea glauca | reverse complement strand
CACGGAATTTCCTCAATTGGACAGCCAGGGGTGTCGTCAACACTGAGTGAGGCGCGAACTGGGACTTCCATGGCTTGTGGCTTCACAATGCATGGCAGGTCGTCTTGTAGCATCTTGATGCATGGAAGCTCCTCCTCTATGATGCAAATGGGCAGCTCGACCTCATGTTCTGCTTCCTTTTCGTTACTCACACCAGGCTTCATCCCATCCCAGCTGCAGCCAGCCTTCTGCTCCGCCATGGAGTCGAGGATCATTCGCTTCTCGGCACAGGCTCTTCTGCGTAGAATTGAGGACGCCAGAGACAGTTCTCTCTCCAGATCCTGCCTCCTACGACGCTTCTCCCTGTGAGCTACCCAGGCAGATCCTCTACGAGGCCTTCCTCACTCACGAACCATTGAAACCAGGAGGTTCGAGCAGGGAGCGAGAGAGAACCGCACAATTCTAGAATTCACCAACCAGAACAACGGCCAGAACAGGTCCTGATCAAAACGACTCAGCCTAAAATTCTCCCAGACCMCCGAGCTMTGGAATGCCACCCCAAAACRCATGGAATGAATGTTGAACGGGCGAGCAAATATCATATCAAAACAATAACTAGACTCCATTAAAACCTGTCCTTCCGCATCCATGGCCGGATTGAACTCGCGAGAGGAGTAAATGATCACGCGAGTGAACTCCACAATCGTATTATCCCTGCGATGGCCGGCCCCCATTGTTAATGCTAATGCGTGGGTGGCTGCCATCCGCAGTTACATCAACTCTTAAGACTGCTCTGAGTGCGGGACCAGGTGTCACCGACTCAGAGTGTCGTGTCACCCCATCCGGGTCCATCTTGACCAAGTTTTATTCCACTGTACTTGATACATTTCTTTTGGAAAAATTGGAGAGAGGGAAGTTTAGAGCTAGAGGTCAAGCATGATATTGTAGGGACTACCATACCATTGATGACATCCTCACTCTTAGAGTTATTATCAAAGAAACCAACAAATAGACCTCAAGGTTTATTGTTCCCTTGTAGACTTTATATAGGCCTTTGACTTCCTACCCAACTAATGCTTGTTTGAAGGGCTTTGGGACCTTGGCATATTTGTGTTTCTCATCATCATCAGCATGATAATTATTAAGATATGAATGAAGAATAAGAATTCAAGAATCTAAAATGAAAATCTGTGGGAGGGAAATCTAATAATTATTCCTCCTCTTGTCATTTCTATGGTTTATGATAACAATTTTCCTGCCTTACATTTTATTTTTTTCACTCACCTTCGTGGTGTTTTAAAATTTTGTACTATTGGACTTATATTTAGGTGCTATGATAAAATTCTGATAGATTTTATAGTTAAAGTTGATATGGCATAGATAAGGGGCAACTGTAACCCACATTTCTAGTGATCACTGACCTAACAACCTTTCTAGTGATCATTGACTAACCATGAGTGATAGTGAGGAAGGGAAACTCTTTATATAGAGTGTTGATAAACTTCCTTTACAATAAAATAACAATATATTATGTGATATCCTTATATCTATCCTAGGGAGGGATAAAATATTACTTCCTCCAACTACCTAGTAAAAAAATAGAGTAAAAATGAGGTGGTCAAGCCACATGTACAAAGATCCAAGTGAAAAGGCCCCAAGAGACAGGGACATCTCCGTCAATGAGGGAATAGGTTGAGTCAAATTTGAAATGTATAGCCTCTAAAGGCCTCAAAGTAGGTGGAACCCCAACCAATCTCCACAAACCGTGCAATGAAATAGACACATGGGTCTCCAAGGTGAAAGTCCCTACAAACCATGACTGGAAATTCCTTAAGAGTGGATGGCCCTTCAAAACAAGCTCCAAGAAGCCATGTGTGAGCTATTCAAGGTAATCATGACAAATCATTCCAACCTCCTCCTTAATTCAAGTGAGACCCAAATAGGTACACACATGCTAAATAGAGTACCTAATGCAACCTCCAAGGTGGATGTCTCATCAATTTTTGTGACACATGCCTCCAAATGAATGAATAAGTTGAGAACTCAATAATTTGGGACATAGCATGGAATGAGAGGTACAATGCATGAATAAATAACACCAAATTGTTTTGAACGATTCCTTGGGAATCATGAATTGCCTCAAGATACGTGAAAATTCCTTGGGAATTGTGAAGATGCCAAAAAATAAGGATGAATACAATGTCCAAAGATAACTACACATCATCATGTGATCAATCAAAATGTAATNCCTGTCATAAACTTTGTCAAAATTAATCTTGAGGAAGATAAATGCCATTTAGTAATGAGATTGTCCAAGATGAATTGACCCTAAATAAAACCTGTTTGTTTATATCTTACAATTCTTTTAGGAAATAACTTTGATTCTATTGGTTAGAGCACTAGCTTGAAACATATTTTCTATATTGACAACGTGATTGGTCTCCATCCACCACCTATCATGGCCTACTCCCCCCCCTCTCAAAATAGCTTGTTTAAACTTACATCACCTACTCACCCACATTGTTCACACTTACAAATTATTTGCACATTTTAGCAATTTGGCTCCAATATTAGGACATATTTTTATAAAAATAACAATGAATGTTAAAATTTCAATTCATGAAAAGAAGATCTGAACTCAATGATTTAACCTACAACTAAAACTTACTGTCCATGTAAATGGACATGGTCGAATTCTGCCATGTCCATGTACATGGACATGCTTGAATTCGGGCATGTCCATCTTCATGGAAAGGCCATGCTTAAAATGAAGTTCCACTCAATCTTGTCATAAAATTTGTCAAAATTAATCTTGAGGAAGAGAATTGTCATTTAGTAATGATATTGTCCAAGATGAATTGACCCTAAATAAAACCTGTTTTTTTATATCTCACAATATTTTAGGAAATAAATTTGATTCTATTGGTTAGAGAATTAGCTTGAACCTTATTTGATATATTGATAGCATGATTGGTCTCCATCCACCATCTATCGTGGCCTACTTTTCCCCCTCTCAAAATAGATTGTTTAAACTTACATCAGCTACTCACCCACACTATTCACACTTACACATTATTTGCACATTTTCGCAATTTGGCTCCAATCTTAGGACACATTTTTATAAAATTAACAATGAATGTTAAAATTTCAATTCATGAAAAGAAGATCTGAACTCAATTATTTAACCTACAACTGAAACTTAAAATATTATTAAATACCAATAAGACCTTCATATGTTCTAAAAATAAAACCATTGAAGTATAGATCAGGAGTAGAGACACATTATATCTAGATTTAATATCAATCCAAGTCACACACTGTAGAACTAAAAAATACTAATTCTAAAAATAAAAACTAGCTAACTTGAAATCAGTAACAATGATCACATAACTTCTCATTAACCTTAAAAGAATGATTACAATAATACAAAAAATGAGAGAAACAATCTTAGAAGGCAGGTTTTCTAAATGGGTGTGTTTTCTCAAGTCAACTTGACCGATAACTAGCCACATGCTCATCTCAAGAAACCAAGTGGTAGAAGAAGAAAAGTAGTAGATAAAGAAGATAAAAAAAGACACTCTTAGCTCTCCTAAACTAACACACTAGATCTATTAGGAAGGTTTCCCCACATGAGTGTCTCACTGAAGTTTCATTGACACACATCAAGTGAATGGGGGTAAATTTGACTTTTCCTCTTTATATAAGGCACACTTGTGCAAGAGTGAGGCGCACTAGTGGAGTGGATTTTCCCCCTAATTAATGCCCCAAATTCATTATTAAATGCCATTAACTCACTAATGACTAATTACTAGTCAAACTGTGAACTGCATTCTAAAAATAGATCTACTAAACATAAATAGTCTAAAAATAGTGAGTCCCAATGTAACACCTCGGGTTTTAAGCCCCATATTAAATAACGTATTTTGTTAAGTTATGAAAGGCCAGAGTGCCTAAACAATTGAAATAGGCCAGTGTGCCTAGGAAATGTAATGTTTTGATCATTATTAACAATAAATACATTGTTGGTTGCAAGATAGACAAGGACAAAAGAGATAGGGGGCTATGATTCCACAAGAGAGGGGGCTTAAGTGGCTAAGTAATTATTTTATATTTTATTTACCCATTTTGGTTAATGGAGAATAACAGTTACGTGAGATTATTGGGAGGAAGGCCAAGTGATTCCTTGATTCCAAGAATTACATAAACCCATCTCTGATCTGGGGTGGGGGTTCTCACTCCCATTCTTGTTCTTGTTCTTCTGCTAGTTGCTTCATTCATTCACACATTTTTTCTCATGCACTCATTCACCCAATTGATCCTTGTTCACACCTTTTGTTGGGATTTCACTCCATTCATTATTTCATCTGCTTGTCTTTCCTCATTCGTGTCTTGGCTTGGGAAATGAAAATGAATTGTTGAATAATAACCATGGTATGGTTGGATGTAGAGACTGCTGGTGTAATCCAACCATGAATCAAGACCTACATGTGTGAGATGCTTTGGTCTATGCCCAGTCTTGGTCACAGTTGTGAGTCCTAAGAGTCTCAACATGGAGATTCTGGATCGACTGTATTGGAGCCCTGGAAGGAGATGGACAACCTGAGGGACTATGTGGCAGAGAAGGGGGGTCCATTCTCTTGGGTTGTGTAGGTTGGGTACTTGGATTGATGTGGGTGTTGGGAAGCCTGTGAGATATTGAGTGCCAACTAGTTTGGGAAGCCAAGTGACACTCTAGAACCGTCCTTGTGGATTCATAGCCCTGGCTTGGGGGTGACATTGTTGTTGAGATTTGGAAAAACAATGTCTATGGTTGGGTGGAACATCCTTGGTATGCATCCATTTAGTGGCTTGTTTTAGAAAATATAAGTGCTCTCTGTTATGCTTATTTACCTGTGTATCTTTATTTCTGTTGTGTATTTAATTATCTATTAATTCCACATCTATAATATGCATGCTTGTTGTTTATTGTTGTGCATGTCGTATGGTTCATTTCTTTTATGTTTAACATGAATCTTGATCAATGCATGTGAATATTTCATGCATCCTTGTTATTTAAAGTTAGATTAGAGGTTGACCTAGTCCAGAAGGGGATTGAAGTTAGCGTGCTTGACGTGTGGGTGGCTGGGTACGTTACATATTGGTATCAGAGCTCCTGTTTTCAACACTGATCCCGGATGGGATGTGTAAGTGGAAATTGAAGAAAAATATTCAAGAGAATCGTTGCTGAAATGGCCAAATTTAGAGTTATGGAGAATCCATGAGTGTCAAGAAGGCGCCGAGAGCACACCTTAACTGTGTTTGAAAGCTCAAGAGGTGTATCGGTTCAGGAAACCACATTGGTCATTGATTTGGGGCCACAAATATTTTACTTGGGCTGTTAGATCTATTTGAAAAGGTTCGAATCCTTCATAGCCGTTAGATTTGGAAAAGGAGCATAACGATTAAGCACCGAAGTCCTTCGGACCTTGCTGCTCTGGTTGTTTTAAGTTATTTGTCATAAAAGAGGCAAAATCCCTGAAACTTCGGAGTTCCAGAGTGAATCTATGCCATAGATCACTGAAAGGAGTACCTGACAGTTGGATTTGGCCAAGGACAAATTTCGGTCGTTCGATCAAGCACTGATCAAGAGGTGAAGCACAGTGGAGAAGATCAGATCCCAGTCATTAGATCTGCATGAGAATGAGTGTGAGTCATAGATATCATGGTAGTTCGGAGGTTCGACACTCCGAGAGAAGTGATTCCTTAAGATGTGAGGAAGAAAATCTCTCGAAGTCCCTAACTCCGGAGTTAATATGGACTGTTCGTGTTTGGGGACACGTGTCCTCATATTAGCGATTATTCGCTAATTCAAGGTTCGAGAAATTTGTAGTGTTATGTTGAGAGTTCCCCGAAGCCTCGAAGCTCCGAGTTATCAGAGTAAATCAGGACTGTCTGTTGATGGGGAAGCATGTATGCATATTATCAAGTAGTCAACCTTCAAGACGATTGTGGGTGAAGAGCATTTTTGTGTGGAAAGTTACGAAGTCTTGAAGCACTGAGGAGCGCTTGTTCGGGAGTCTGAAAACTCGACGTTTAGATATTTTGAAATTTTCTATTGTGAAATATTCTGAAGTCTCGGAGCGCTAGAGTCCCGAAGCTCCAGGGGGGTACCTATTCAAGAATTCATAAGTTCAACGTTCGAGAGTTTTGAAGTGTTCTGGTGAGAGATCCTCCGAAGTCAGGAGTCCAAAAGTCTCGAGGCACCATAATGACATGGCATGCTGATGTCACTTAGGGTGATGTGGACCCACTTTATATGTACCAGGTGTCATATTGTTTCATTCTTTTCACATATCTTTTGTGTCAGTTATAACTTGACACATGTCACCCATAGAATGGGCCACGTGTCATCTCTGTATTTTTTCCACGTATCACCCCTTGATGCGTAGATGCTAATGAGACTTCGAAAGTTTGGAGATTCGACATTTGGGGATATGGGAGTATGTTGTTGCAAGAACCTCCGAAGAACTTTTCTAGTTCGGTGTTCGGGAATTCAAGGCGTGATGTTGTAAGAACCTCTGAGTCCAAAGCTCCAGAGCACCAGAGTAATGATACTCCGAAGAGCCTCTCTGAGAGTTCACCAGTTCGATGTTTGAAGGGAATGATGTCTAGTATGGGTGGAACCTCTGAAGCCCTAAGTTACGAAGTTTCGGAGCCCCGAAGCTTTGAAGAAGGATCTGTTCGAAATTTCGCTAGTTCGACATTTAGGGAAAATGAAGTGTGATGAAGGTGAAACCCCCGAAGCCCAAAGTTCTGGAGCCTCTAAGTCCTAAATCTCTGGATAAGTGCTTTTCATCTACGCATAGGGCCATAAACATGGTCACATGTGATTGATAGTTGAAGGAAAAAGGGTTAGTGCCCAAAAATTGTTTTAAAGACAAAAAGGGGGCTAGTGGCTGAATTTTTGATTTTGAAGAAAGAAAAGCACTAAGGAAGGATTAAGCCCGAGGTTTCAATCCGTGGTCACCTGGGGAAGTGGTTTGAAGGAAGTGCCTATGTAGAATTGAATTATGTATAGATTAAGGGATAACATGGAAGTGTTATATGATGCAGATTGATATATATATTCTTCATGAATTGAAAGGACCTGTAGCATTGTTTGACAAATTTTGTTTATCATATGATTAATTCTAACAAAATGATCACTTTAAAATTTTGTAGAATTAAGGGGTTTAAACATATCAGTTCATAATGCATATTCAAGAAATGGAATAAGGAGAGGGATCTTCTAGCCATGATAAAGAGGCCAAAGGTTAAAATATTAGAGTTGGTAATGTAGAGACAGAATCCAATGGACACAAGGGAAGAGGGGAGCAAGAAACATTGATAGAAACTATAAGAATCCCGAAAATAGAAGTGCAGAGCTACAAAGAAGACAATGAGAGAACAAAGTCAGATAAATTCTCGAGTGATGCAGAGCTTAAATCAATTGCAAAGGCAAACAAAGAATGGCTCAAAATAAGAGGAAGAAGGCAGATATCATGAAAGAAGAGATGATCGTGGAAGAGCCAATTATTCAAGAAGTGATAGAATAACTCATAGACATCACTCACCTCCGTACTGAGCAAGAAGGGTTTATGCATCTGAAGACTCCATAAGTAGTCCAGAGATGTCTCCTGTTAGGCACCAAAGAAGAAGACATGAATTGGACAATTTATAAGGATAATTGAGGAAGCTTAAGCCACCATACTTTGATGGTGAAAGGGAAAGGGAATATGATGCTGAGGCATGGTTGCTTGGACTCAGGAGATATTTTCAATTGCATAAATACTCATCAAAACTAGAATCCAAGATTTCCACATACCATTTACATGGTAAAGATGCAATGTGGTGGGACCAGCTGAAGCAAGTTGAGAATATTAATGAGAATATGATCACTTGGAAGCAATTCAAGAAGTATTTTCAGAAGGAGTACCTCTCAGATCACTTCTATGACAAGAAAATGCAAGAGTTCTTTGAACTTAGGATGGAAATCACAACCATGTCAGAGTATGAGAAGAATTTCTTTGGGTTGTTAAATTATGTAGGGTTCATAAATGATGAGAAGGTGAAAATATAGAGGTTTTTGAGTGGACTTCCATCCTTTTATAAAGAAAAGATTCGGTATGATGAGCCCAATACCTTGACTGAGACCATTAGGAAGGCTAAGTACCTATATGATCAAGGTCAGGGCAGAGAATCCATGCTGAAATATTGTAAGGATAAGAAGAAGGAGAAGTCTGAACAGAGGAAGAAGGGATTCAAACCTCCTTTCAATAGAATTGAACCTAAGAAGAATCATTAAGACCAATATTCTAAGGATGAATCCAAGAAAGAAGACTCCTTGGGAAAAATGGGAAGAATACCAATCCAATGTTGGGGATGCAAAGAAGATCACCTGTACAAGGATTGCCCACACAAAAAGGACATAGTGAAGACCGTGCATAACATCCAAGAGGCTACAATAGTAGAAGACATGGGAAGGATTTATGAAGCCTTAGATGATCGAAAATCATAGTACCAATCCAATATGATTGAGGTGGGAGGTAAGATCATAAATTATCCTATTGCTATTTTAATTGATTCAAGAGAAAGTCATTGTTACATTGATCCTAAAATAGTGGATAGTTTATGTTTGGAGAAAATTAAGCTTGGAAAATCAAGTTTGGTTCAGCTAGCCACTAGAACCAAAAGGAGAATCCATGATATGGTCAAAGGTTGTTCTATAAGTCTTAATGGTGTGAATACTAGTGCTTATCTAAATATCATACCATTGGGGTCTTATGATATTCTATTTGGAATGGATTGGTTGGACAAGCATCATGCTATCCTAGATTGTCATAACAAGACATTTACATGTCTTGATGAAGAAGGAAAACATAGCATGGTGAAAGGTGTTCCAAGACCCATCTCTATAAGAGATATTTCATCCTTACAACTGAAGAGGTATTTTAGAAAAGGATGTCAATTGTATGTAAGCCATGTGGAGGAGCCAAAAAAGACAAAAGGGCCAAGACTTGAATATTTCTCGGTAGTACAAGAGTTTGAAGATTCACTCCAAGAAATACCAGGGTTGCCACCAAAAAGGGAAATAGATTTCTCTATTGATTTAGTGCCAGGAGCTACCCCGGTGTCAAAAACACCTTATAGAATGAGTACACCAGAGTTAAAAGAATTACAAATGCAGTTGGAACAATTGTTGAAGAAAGGATACATACGTCCAAGTGTTTCACCTTGGGGAGCACCAATACTCTTTGTGCAAAAGAAGGATGTAACTTTGAGGTTGTGTATTTACTTTCGATAGCTGAATAAGTCCACTATAAAGAACAAGTATCCTCTACCCATAATTGATGGCCTCTTTGATTAGCTAAGAGGAGCAAAGATATTTTCAAAGATATACTTGAGGTCAAGGTACCATCAGGTAAGAATAAAAGAAGAAGACATCCATAAGACAACCTTTAGAACCATGTATGGGCATTATGAATTTGTACTGGTGCCATTTGGATTGTCCAATGCACCAACTGTCTTTATGTGCTTAATGAATGGCATATTCAGAAATTACTTGGATAAGTTTGTCATAGTATTCTTGGATGACATACTTGTCAATTCTAAGTTAGAGGAAGAGCATGAACATCACCTAAGATTGGTATTGCAAGTGCTGAGGGAACATCAGTTGTACGCCAAGTTGAGCAAGTGTTCTTTTTACCAAGAACATATCCATTACTTGGGGAACATTATTTTAGAACAAGGTATAGCAGTAGACCCAAATAATATTGAAGCGATTAAAGGATGGCCAATGCCCAAGAATGTTTCATAAGTCATATCTTTTATGGGGTTAGATGGATACTACAAAATATTTATAACAGGGTTCTCTAAGATTTCTCATCCCATCACTTCTTTGCAAAAGAATGGAATTAAATTTGAATGGACATCTAAGTGTGAAGATAAATTTAATTTGTTGAAGGAATTATTTACTAGTGCGCCTATTTTAAATACTTCTGACCCAAATGAGAGTTTTGGGGTATGTACATATGCATGCAAGGAAGAACTCAGTGTAGTCCTCACTCAAAATGGACATGTCATTGATTATGAGTCCTGAAAGCTTAAAGAACATGAGAGGAACTATGCCACACATGATTTGGAACTTGCTACCATTGTTCACACATTGAAGATGTGGAGGCATTATCTCATGGGGAGGAGATTTTAAATAAGAACAGACCGTTGTGGTCTGAAATATATTTTTGAACAACCAACTTTGAATGTCATGAAAACAAGATGGCTAGAATTTTTAAGTGAATACAACTTTGATATCAATCATATCAAAGGAAAATAAAATAAAGTTGCTGATGCACTTAGTAGAAGAATACTTCTCGTGCATGCTACAACTGTTAGTATGCATCAATCAAATTTAAAGAGAAAATTTTTAGATGTTGTTGTCACAGATCAACATTACCTACAGGTAAAAGAAATATTACAACAAGAAGATGTACCATAGAAAATGAAAGAGTATGAGATGAAGGAATATGGATTACTTATGCATAAAAATAGAGTTTATGTTCCTAGTTCCAAAGAACTCATGAATTTGGTATTAAAGGAAATGCACAATGTTTCATATGCTAGACATCTCAGTTACCAGAAAAAAATTGTAGCAGTGAGAAGAAAATTCTTTTGTCCTGGGAATAAAAAAGGATGTTGCTGATTACATCACCAGATGTATGGAATGTCAGAGAGTGAAGGCTAAGAATAGGCACCCAATGGGTTTGCTACAACCCTTACCAATTCCAGAGAAGAAATGGGAAGTGGTAACCATTGAATTTATAACAAAATTGCCTAGGACAACAAGACAACATGATTAGATCATGATAGAGGTTGATAAATTAACAGAGGTTGTTCATTTTGTTCCTGTAAAAACAATCATACAACAACTAATATTGCAAAAAATTACAAGAGGGAGATTGCTAGGTTTCATGGGATACCTAGGACAATTTTCTCAGACAAAGACACAAAGTTTACTTCAAATTTTTGGAGGGGATTATTTAAAGGATTTGGTACAAATCTGAATATTATCACAACATACCATCCATAATCAGATGGGCAGATAGAGAGAGTCAACCAAACAATTGAATACATGTTGAGAATGTATGTGATGGATAAGCCATCTAAGTGGGAAGATTACTTGCACTTGATTGAGTTTGCCTATAATAATGGGTATCAAGATTCATTGAAAATGAGCTCATTTGAAGCTTTGTATGGTAGGAAATGCAATACTCCAGTGAGTTGGGACAACCCAACAGACAAAGTGGTACTTGGGCCATAATTGCTCAAGGATATGGAAGACTAGATTGTTAAGATTAAGCGTAATTTAAAGGCAGCTCAAGATGGACAACATTTTTATGCAGATAAGAACATGAGAGCTAGAGAATTTAAAGTGGGGGAGCATGTGATTTTAAAAGTGAATCCCAAGAAGAGCTCTTTGAAGTTGGGTAGTTTCACAAAGATGACAACCAGATTTTGTGGTCCATTTGAGATATTGGACATAATAGGGCCAATTGCATACATTATTGCATTGCCTACTTCCATGAATGTGCATAATGTATTTCATGTCTCTTTGATAAAAAAATATGTACATGATCCTAACCATGTTATTGATTGGAATCTGATTCAGGTAGAGACAAAGGGAGACTCTCAGGTCCAACCAAAATGAATATTGGAAAAAAGAGTCAAAATGCTCCAGAATCGAGTTATAGAGCTGATAAAATTCCAGTGGACCTGCTACGGTCCTCAAGATGCTACCTGGGAGCTTGAGGATGCCATGCGGGTGGACTACCCACATCTTTTTGAATAAATTTTTAGATTTTGTTCTCTGTTTTGTATATGCACTAAGGAAAGTGCCAAAATAAGGGGGAGAATATGTAACACCCCAGGTTTTAAGCCCTGTATTAAATAATGTATTTTGTTAAGTTATGAAAGGCCAGAGTGCCTAAAAAATTGAAAGAGGCTAGTGTGTCTAGGAAATGTAATGTTTTGATCATTATTAATAATAAATACATTGTTGT
>JZKD02S1285526.1:0-12053 GCA_000966675.3 Picea glauca | reverse complement strand
ACTAGTCTAACAACACAACGTTGAGCTTTTTGTGCTAAAACAATTCTTCTAAACACTCTTTAAATTGAAACCCTAACTAACCCTAGCGTCTAGACTAACCCTAACTGATGATGACATCTTGCCTTATTTAAACTTGTGTTTGGACTAAAAGTTGTGGCTGACTCATCTCTTTGTAGCCATAGAGGTTTTAAGCATTTTCATTGGTTGATTTGTTAAAACGTCCACCTCTTTGACTAGCTAACCTAAACCCTAACTAGCAACAATATAGGTGACGTCACACTTATTTTGATCTTTGGCTTGGCTTAAAACGTTGTGATATTGTCACCCTGTTTGATAGACTTTGAGTCATTGATCATATTTATAAGCTTAATTGACAAAACGTCCTTCTCTTTGTCTCTCAAACTAACTTGATGTAGGGCTAACGTCACTTTTGTAGCAGCAGCAATATTGATGACGTTAAGCCTCCTCTTAACCCTTGTTTGAGTGCAAACATTGTGGCTTTACCTTTTCTTTGATGAACATTTAAGTGTTGAACATTTTCATTTGTTTAGTTGGCAAAAGGTCCACTTATTTGTCTAGCTGAAATAGGGCCGACATCACCCTAATTTTGCAATAGTGACGCAACAACATTATTTATATGAGCATATTTATGATATTTATTGCATTGTGATAACATAAGGATTTGATTTTACACATTGAATGCCAGTATCTCTTGTGTATTTATTGAAGAAGTGACATAAGATATAAGCTTTTATTGCAATCATTGACTTCGTCAATAATTACATTTATTTATTGCTCATATATATTAAATATAGTCATTGATATTGTGAAGTACTAACCACTGCAGCACATTCTTTTAGTTTTATTTGCCTTGTCTCGCAAACAGGTGCCATCCAATGGAATATCTTCTTCTTTTTAACTATCCATCTGGCAGTAATCTGTGAATGGAGAGCTTGACTTAGCCTTTGAGCCTTTAACCTTTGCCCCTTTTCCTTCAATGCCCCAGATTACTAGGGACGTCTCCCTTGGGATTAGCCACCCTAAATAGAAAGAGCTCCCCATCGAGGTGGCAGTGGGTGGGGAAGCTCATGTTACGCCAGTTTGAAGCCTTGACTCAAGCTACCTAAACCTTTCCTACAAACTGAGCGATAACAAGCCACATGAACTACATTGGAAGGCTACAAAGCATATCCTTCGATATGTGCAAGGAACCATCACCTTATGGATTCATTATGCAATAGACTCTACATTATATCTCATCAGGTTTACTCATTCCGACTGGGATGGCGATAACACTAATCGCAAATCCACATTTGGTTACTCACTCAGTCTTGGTTTCAGGCTGATCTGTTGGTCAAGCAAGAAGAAATCTTCCATTGCTCTATCTTCAGCTGAGGCAGAGTACAGAGGGGTTGTTAACATAACCATTCAAGCTATGTGGCTACAACATTTTCTCATTGAGTTGGGCATTCAATTTCATCGGTCGATCACCATCTGGTGTGACAACCAAAGCACTCTGAAGTTCTACAGAGATCCAGTTCAGAGGCAGTGGACGAAGCACATCGAGATCCACATGTACTACACCCGGGACTTAGTACATGAGGGGATCATTGACTTACAATTATTTCCTTCAACAAAACAGACGACAGACATCTTCACCAAGACCTCACTCGGAAAAATTTCCATTCTCTATGAAGTCGTCTTGGAGTGAAGGACATAGTTGCCTAGAAACTGTAGTTCTTATTTTTACATACATTGTACCTTGAGAAGGGATTTTTCCCATGTGGTTTTCCCTCTTTCCTCACTTTATTTCAGTGTATCTTTTGTATTTTGGTACCTAACATGGCCTCATTGATGGGACCCATTCTTTATTTTCACCATAGTGATGTTCAAGGGGGGTGTTGGAGTTACTTCACACACACCTGTGATTTATTTTTCCTAAGGTTTGTCCTTGTTTATTAGTCATATTTATTCATTATCCAATCTCCTATATTTTAGGGGAGGATATTCCACCTGGAGAATATTCTCTTTCAGTTGACACTTCAGATTGACTAGTTGAGTTGAGTTTAGATGTTGCATTGGTTTTGTCACCATGCAAAATTGGGATCATCACCATGATAATTCGACTTTTCCTTGGTATCATCACTAGACGGGCGCATTACCCTTGATTCCCTGAGTTAACTCCTCACTACTCTATGTTCATCCAGTTAACTGAAGACTAGTTGACTAATTAACTCAACTAGGTGGCAATTCACTCCCATAACTTCCTGAGAGACTAGACTAGGTGGAAGTTCACTCTCGTAAATGATGGTGTGTGTCTAGATCACTCTAGACCACTACTATGGCGCATTGGTATACAAAGTATATCATGAGTAAATTATTCATTCTTCACAACGATTAATGAGAATTATTTCATTCTTTCTATCCTTAGTCTTCTTTGTCAAATTCTCTATGAAAATGTGTGTATTATTGTTTATATAGATATATTATGTGCAGGTTCGACACATTTACAACTGTTAGCTATGTGAATTTAACTGTTTATAGTTTTGGGTTTGTTCAAGCACATACTTCGTCGTTTTGTATTTTATGGTACATAGTTCACAAGCTAATGGCCCTTGCGGTTAGAGTATATCTGAATGATTCAAAAGAGTTGTTATCTCATGGCGATGTTGTGGATGACCTGGTCCAATCCAGTTGGGTAAAATTTATTCAATCATTCGAGGGTTTCAATTTAGAGGTTGCACAGGCTTTTGCTAAAAGGTTCGATGGAAATAAAGCCATGATAGGTGACATTCAGTTGCAGGTAAGTGAAGAATCTATAGCCGAGGCAACTGGTTTTTCACAGGAAGGTGATTGATGGTTTAAGAATATGAAAATAGTTGGAATTCCATGGCATTCTCTATTGGTGTCCAAGAAGTCACGTTACAATGTGAAAGGTATGCTGATAGAGTTATTTAAAACCCATTGCATGGTTTACTGTTGGTTATAAAGCAATTTATTACTTGTGAAGGGCATTATGGGTTGGTATTGCTATTTCACATATGTTTGCTAATGATTTTCCAAGGGTTCAATTTGAATTTACCATTGTATTTTCTCAAGATTCTACGAAAAATGTCAAAGTTTTATCAGAGGCCAAACCCTAACCCTGAATCTATCTTGTTCCATAATGGTTTCATTCACATTTTAGTAAATTTCCAATCGGTGAACCCAAGGGATACTTGGCAAGGTTTTATTTTAAGGAATGGGTTTATTCCTTCGCAAATTGATCTTGATTCCCAATTACCTTAGGGTATTGAAGAACTTGTCTTTCCAAATATTTTGTCTCACTCTCTCCAAGATTTTCGAGTTGAGGTTCAAATACAAAAAGACTTTGTCTTTTCGAGCGACAATCCAATCGAGTTCCCTCCTGTAACCGAAATGACTTCTAAAATATGTGAATTTATTCCAAAGAGATCTTTGGAAGAAGTCCTTATTCGTTTGAGAAGCAGGTCACCCAACATCCCTGGTCATTCACAGCCTCAGATTCATAGGTTAATAAAAAAATTAAAACAAAGAGGAAAAACATTAAACATGATGTTTGTGACATGGATTTTAAAAATAAAAGGAGTGGCCAGATTTTGTTGAGAATGACAAGAAACAAATTTCAAAATCAGGGCAAACTCGTTTCGACAATAGTTATAGAAGACATGAATTCTATCGAAGATGTAAGCCTAGATTCCACTAGACATGGTTCACCACAATATGATTTTGTGTCGAATATTCCTTTGTTTCTTAGGGAACATGAAGGATTTACAAGGATCCAGAATGATTTGAAAACGATGGTAGCACAGGGGAAACCTTTAAACTCAAACCACAAGCATTCTCTACCAGATCTGGAACATGTATATTGCGATGAGTGCTTCACATGGATTCAAAGATATTATCAGGAAATCCCATACTTGAAAGCGTGTCTTAACTAGGTGTTGGCTCAAAATAGAGAGCTGGAAAGAGAAAATTGGGATTTGAGATCTGATGTGCAACAAACTCCTCCTCGAGCAAACAAAATATCCAAGAAATCTGGGGACATCATCATTAAACACTCAACTAATGTCAACGATGTTATGAATTCAGAAATGCATGATTCATCTTTTTCGAATGTTTGAATTGGTAAACAAATTCTTAGTTGGTTTTAATGATTTGATTAGTTTGTTAGAACATAATTTATTTTCATGTTTTTTTAGACTTGCTACAAAATCGTAGATTTTGTAGCTTGTCTAGATTTAGTTTATGAGATTTTCTTCTAATTAAATTTTATTTTTATTCTTTTCAGGTCTTAAGAAGGAACAAATTTAAAGCATTGTTGGAATAGTGAAATATGATGAGATGTTTTTAGTTTGCAAATTGTTTCTTTTTCAAACAGTATAGAAAATAGTTTTATAGTGATAACGAATCTTGCAAAGTTACCATGAAACTGTTGTTATAAACCTAAATTAAGGATTTGATTTGAAAAACTTTATTTTTGAGGATCTGTCTCTATCTTTTGGATATGAGAAACAAATCAATGGTATGTTTAAATACTCATATTTTCCCTATTACTGGACATGGTGAAAATTTTGGGAACTTGGACTACAACAAATGTTTTTGATTTTGAAATATAGGATCATACTTAACTATGGATTTCGACCTGTGAGTTAAGAAGTTTCATTTACATCAGAATATAAGAACATTATGGTCTATGTTTTGATTGTTTTAAAAAAGTGATTGATTATATGTTGTTTTAAACTAGATTTAGTTTGTTATGACTCCATGTGATTAATTGTTGTTATCTGTATATCAAATAAGTTTCATTTTAATGGTTCTGGAACCAAAATCATTTTAGTTTTAGGTGTGGTTATATTTTGATGCAGATGTTAAATTCTATTGAATTTCTTCATACAATATGAGTTTGCATAGATCTAATCAATCAATATGGTTTTTTTATGTTGATGTAAATGATCATCAATGATTCACCTGAGATTAATTATTGTCTATCATGTAATCTTAAGGAGATTATAATCATCAGGGTGGAATTGATTTCATTTGATGTTATTATGATCTTGACAATTATACAATCTGCTTGCATTAGATTTATCTTAGCAGACAATTTGTTGGGATAGCATGGTACAAGAATACATAAACATGTTTCTTTTTTTTAGCGTTGGCCAACTATATGTTAGTTCTTTTCATTTCCTTTTACTATTTTCTTATTGAATGTAGATGCATCATTCAAGCTTATAACTTTTATTATTTAAGTCATATCTCAATTATTTACATTCAATTCATTTTCTTTTTCAAATTTTAGTATTTTTGTTTGTAAAAGTAGATTGATAAATAGATTTTGTTATTATTTAAGTTTTGTTCTCTTTATACGAACTTTCTTTCAAGGATTTCAATAATTCTTGCAATTTTGTATATAATAATGTATATGATGTACATAAGTATATGATAGTAGTTAGTTAGGTAAGATATTTTATTTAGATTTAGGCCAATAGAGCCACAAAACCCGTCAGGGTAAGCTATTTTAATTGGCTTGTGTTATTTAGACAACCCCAGACTAGGATTTCCCTTCCAGTTGACGAGTGGTCAATATCGCCCGTCAACAAATGGCACTAAAAGGAGGGCCTGAAATTCATTAATGGCAGGAGGAGGTTGAAAGACACCCCCAAATAATTGCTCCCCTATCGTAACTCATAGTCGCTCAGACCCTATTGGTGTACCTGATCCAGCCACTACGTCAGAAGCCCAACCTGACATTCCCGCTGAACCTATGACACCAACTTCTCAAGGAATTGATGTACAAGAAATTATCTGTAATTCTCGCCAATCAATAATAAGAACCCAAGGTGCATTGTCTAGACTTAGACAGTTTGGTGAACAATTACATCAACCCCTTGATTTTTCTAATCAACAAGAAGATCCTCTTGCCACTGGTTCGCCCAATTGCACATTGCGTGATATCATTACTAATCCATTCGAAGCACTAATCCTAGGTGTTGGGGGATCTGGACTTCTTCCTTCCCCACCTAGACCTTGTCCACCCTCTTCTGGAGGAGAATCCTCTGACGAAAAGAATTATTCATTTGGACAATCTCAAAATTCACACACATCATCCCAAATGGCTAACTAGAATAATCCTGCCAGACCTTAGTTTGACCAATATGTTGTGGTGATACTTGGACCTCAACATCCTTTACCCAAACATCCAAAAAAATGGTTACCCAAGTTTGACCTCGATTCTAAGAAATCAATCGAGGATCATATTAAAAAATTCATGTTGGCTGTTAGGATTAGAAACATCGAACATGAAGATGTCGTGTGTAGGCTATTCCTTTATACCTTCGAAGGAAATGCCTCCACGTGGTATTTTTCACAATAACCCCAAAATATTGTTTCCTGGGACAGGTTTGAAACCTTTTTCTTTGAAAATTTCGGGGATGACAAATATCTGGAAGTTCTAGTTATGGAATTGTCTAACCTGAAGATGAATCCTAAAGAGAAATTCAAGGACTTCAATTAGAGATTCCTTACACTTAAAAATAACTTCCCTACAGAATCCACGCCTGGTGAAAACTTGATTATTTATTACTATGCTAAATCTCTACATCATAACATAGCTATATGGGTTAAAAGGTATAAGAAAAAAATGTTATTAGAATCTTTTGAGGAGGCAGTTCTCATTGAAAATCATATTCTCAGTTTGAAGGATAACGCAAACACAGAAGTTGAATCAACTTCCTCTTCTAAAAAGAAGATAGAAATTCTTACCAGACCTCCTCCAAATAAGAAAGAACAAGAACCCTTAGATTTGGAGAGCTTACATAAAGCCTTTCAAAAGTTATCTAACCAAGTTATAGACTTGAAAATATTTGCAGAGGAAGGGTCTTCAAATAAAGGAAATTATCGACCACCTTTTAGGAGACCACTTCCAAATCCTCCAAACAGGTCAAATCTCACTGCAGAAGGTCTGAATTTTGAAGGGTTACATCATGTTATACAAGCCATATTAGATGAAACTGATATTGTTATTGTCCCACCTGAAAAATCTAAATGATGCAGATGAGGAAGAAACACCTGATGAGGAGGACTCATCTCCCCCAGTTTTGGGGTACCTTTTCAACAACATTTTCCAAGCTAATTTTGAAATTGTCCATAAAAACCAGCATCCATATAATACTTGTATTAAATTTCAAACACATCTACACCTGAGGTAAATACTAATACAATATCGAGATAATCGAGACATGTTGAAACACCAAAAAAACATGTTTCCTTTTATCTAGATTACAACCCTATTGAGGATCTTAAAATATTAAAAGCAAACATATCAATTTTCGAGTTGCTTAAGTTCCCTCCCATCCTACAGGAAATGTTACAAAGCATAGCTGATAACGGTTAAAAGAAAGATCCTCTAGATAAAAAAATCAGTAGAAAATGGCATTAACAAAACAAAGGATATTGTGGACAAAAGGCCACCTGAGAACCATAAAAAAAGGATACATCAGATAAAAGCATAGGAAATTTAGATAAAGTAACCTCAGGTACAAAAGACAAAAATCAACAAGCTTATTCTCCCACACCACGAAAAAATGTACCACCATTTCTGTTAACTTTTGAAATCTTCAACATAAATGTGCATAATTTTATACTGGATTCTGGGGCCTCATCAGATGTAATGCCTTTGTCTATTTGTCAAAAGATCAATGTTGAATTTAAAACTTCTGATTTGAAAATTATTCAGCTAGAAAGAACTAATGTCATAGTGGTTGGCGAGCTTAAAGATGTATTGATTTGATTATCATCTAACCCAAAAGTGCACCAGGTAATTGACATAGTAGCCATTGATATTCCAGAGGTATATGGCATGTTCTTGAGTAGAGATTAGTCTAGACAATTGCATGGTTATTTCTCCACATATTGGTCTCATTTATGGTTACCAGTAAATGGTCAGCCAAACAATCTTAGAATTAACTAGGAACGTTATCTGAAGTACACGGTTACAGATCTAAATGACTAGAATGAACCTTTTACCCCTAGTGTGAATGTATTAGAAAGTCAAGGTATGAACACTTTCTTTGGGAATTTTGCGGCCGAAATATCTACTATTATAGACCCAAATCAGAAAAATGAAATATCAGTCTGTACTAAGGCATCAACCTCTAAACATGGTGTAAATATTGTAAATAGTTGCGAGAATGATGAAATTTGGTCTTTATACTTTGATGGGTCTAAATCTCGTGAAGGAGTCGATGTTGGTTGTGTATTGATAGACCCCAAAGGTAATAATACATTCATTTCTTGTAGATTAGAATTTGAGTGTACAAACAACATGGCCAAATATGCCATAGACCTTGAAGTCCAAAGCTTAGTGGTATTTGGTGATTCTGAAATTGTAGTCAGACAGGTGAAAAATGTTATTCATTGTTTATCACCTCACCTAAAGAACTACCAGACTGATGTATGGAACTTAATTGATAAATTTCTCGCTTTTAACATAAGTTCTATTCCTAGATCTAGTAATTCTGAAGCAGATTTGTTGGCAAATGTAGCATCAAAATTATTATTTGTTGAAGTCTTATCTCCTAATGCATTTTTTGTTGAATTAATGTTCAAGTCGTCAATCCCCGACAATATCACTAATTGGAGAATGTTCGACGATGATAAACATATCATAATTTTTTTGCATATGGAGGATACTTCACGAGATGTTGTAATTGATGAAAATACTCACAATGAAAATCTCCGTGATTTTTCGATAATATTTGATCCTCATTCTACTGAAACATCATCTGACTTGGAAAATTCTATCCCTAAATTTTTCGTTAGATCATAAAAATTTTATGATTTACATGGCAAATTTAGGGGAGTGGTTAACTGTAAAATGAGCAGTTCCTCATTGCAATATGAAACTGTAAATTTAGGGAAGGAAGATAACCCTCAGAACATTAATTTGGGCAAAGGGTGTTCTCAACAAGAAAGATCTGCATTATTTAAATTGTTTAAGGAATTTAAAAATGCATTTGTTTGGACATATGATGATCTGAAAACTTTTGATCCATACATAATACAACATGTAATCCCCATGAAGCCCCAAACCCAACCATTTCAACAAAAACTTAGGAAAATGCACCCTAAATTAGAACCCACAGTAAAAAAGGAATTGAATAAAATATTAACAACAAATATCATTTTTCTTGTTTGACATACCCAATGGGTATCCAACTTGGTCCCGGTAAGAAAAAATAACGGATAAATATGGCTCTGTGTTGATTTCTGTAACTCAAATCGAGCCTCTGATAAAGACAACTATCTCGTTCCTCCAATGGAACAAATATTGCAACATGTATCTGGTTCTGAAAGGATATCCTTATTGGATGGTTTCTCGGGGTACAACCAGGTCCTTATGTCTCTGTCAGATCAGCTAAAAACCACATTACGCACCCCTTGGGGCACTTATGCCTATAGAAAAATACCTTTCGAACTAATTAATACCGAAGCCACTTTCCAAAGGGCAATGGATATTAATTTTCGTGGCCTTATCAATCAGTCAGTTGTCGTTTACCTAGATGATGTCACTGTCATTTCGAAGAATAAAAAAGATCATTTGTCACATGTTAGAGGTGTATTAGAACGTTGTCGTAAGTTTGGTATTTTGTTAAACCCCAAGAAATCATTTTTTGTAGTAGAGCAGGGAAGATTACTTGGCTTTATAGTTTCAAAGGATAGAATGATAATAGACCCCAAATGAACTTAAGTTATTGCCAATCTTCCTCCACCATCCTCCAAAAAGGCAATGCAATCTTTTTTGGGTAAAACAAATTTTGTCAAAAAATTTGTTCCAAGATTTTTTGAGATGGTTAGGCCCCTGCAAAACATGATTAAAAAGGACATTCTTTTTAAATGGGGACCACAAGAAAACTTGGCTTTTAATTCTATTAGAAAATCTATAACAGAAGCTCCCTCCTTCATGAGTCTTGATTTCTCCAAAGACTTCACTCTCTATACATTTGCATCAGATAGATCATACACTGTTGTACTTACCCAGAAAAACATTGAAAATAATGAAATCCCCATTTCATTTATGAGTTCTTCCTTTAAAGGAGCATAATTAAATTATCCTGCAGTTGATCAACAAGCATATGATTTTTTTAAGGCAGTAAAACATTTTAGACCTTATCTTTTGAAATCTAGGATAAAATTCATTGTTCCTTATCCCACAATAAGAAATATGTTAGTTCAAAAAGAGCTTGGATAAAAGAGAGCCAATTGGATGACCTCTTTTCAAGAATATGATCTCGAAATCATACCAGCACAAATTGTTAGAGGCCAAGGTCTTTGCAAACTGGTAGCTGACTCAATTGAAATGCCTGATAACAAACTACTAGTACTAGATGAAACACTGCATCATGAAACACAAATATATGTACACAAATTATTTCTAATTCTTGGTATAATGACATCAGGTTTTATTTGTTACATGGAACTACTCCTCGAAATATGAATCCCAGAAACATAAGAGCACTAAGGATTAGATATGCACCTTTTCAATTAATTAATGTTGTATTGTTCAAAAACAATTTTGATGGTGTATTACTGTGTTTCCTGGAAAGGGAAGAATCTGAAAAAGTGTTAGTTGAGTTACATTCTGGTGATGTCGGAGGCCACTTTGGTGGTGATACAACTGCCCACAAAGTACTTAGAGCTGGGTACTATTGGCCTACATTATTTAAATATTCCCATGCTATGGCTCACATGTGTGTAACATGTCAAAAAGCTGCAGGACGAGTCAAGAAGGTTGCATTTCCCTTGCAACCCGTTACAGTAGACATGCCATTCCAACAATGGGGCTTGGATATCATAGGGCCAATTAACCCACCTTCTTCACAGCAACACAAATACATTCTCACGACAACAAATTATTTTACTAGATGGTCTGAAGCTTTACCTTTAAGGGTAGTAAACACTAATCATGTATTTTTGCTCTTAAATTCTCATATCATCACACGTTTTGGGATACCTGAATGTTTAGTTTTCGACAATGCTTCTTAATTTTCTTCCTTGGACATGAATGTTTATGCTTTAGAAAATGGAATTAAGTTAAAATACTCTACTAGTTACTATCCTCAAGGCAATGACATGGCTGAGTCAACAAACAAAAATATGATTAAAATAATGAAAAGAACAGTATCAAATAATCACAAAAATTGGCACAATGGACTATATAACACACCGTGGGCTAACAGGGTCACCCCAAAAGCATCCATCGGTAATTCTACTTTATTCCTCATGTACGGAAGAGAAGTTATCCTTCCTCCCCATGTCTTTCTCCCATGACTTCAATTAGCTCAAAAGGTTTAAGAGGAAGAATGTCCTTCTTTATAAAATCGAATAAATGCTTTACTTAAATTGGAAGAAATCAAGACACAAGCCAAACAAAAGCTAGATCAACATCAACAAATTGTTAAACATGGTTTGACGTAATTTCATCCTATGATAGAAACTTCAACGTAGGAGATTTGGTCCTCAAGTGGGATAAATTACACGAGGACAAATGGGAACACACCAAGTTTCAAAATCTATGTTTGGGACCATTTGTTATTGAAGAAAAATTGGGTCCTAGCTCCTTTCATCTACAAAACTTGGAGGGTCGGTCAAGAAATTTCTCGGTGAATGGCTAGACTCTCAAGAAGTATTTCTCTTGATCAAAATAAGACCTAACACCCTGTAAATATCCCAAATTTTGTACAATTTGTTTTCGATTATTGTGTTGTTTCTTTCTTTATTTTCTATTTGATTGAATTATTTATGACTCACAAACAATTGTTGAAGGGAACATTTATCATCTGACTTATGATTGGATGGCATTTTGAAACAATTCAAACATTTTCCAATACTAAGACTTAGCCCAGATAATTATTTTATGAGACCGTTACCCTATAAGTTCTTTGCTAGAATATTATTCCTGAAATTTTGTCAAGATCTTTGGGAAGTACGGTTATCTTTAAACTTTTTGCACCATCCCAATTATTAAGAGATCA
>JZKD02S1285504.1:246-12053 GCA_000966675.3 Picea glauca | reverse complement strand
CTCACAACTAGACTAGATGGTAATGATAGTAGAACAACACTTGGAAGGGCCTGTTACAGAGAAGGTGATTCAGGAGTTCACCAAGCAGGAAGCTCTGGAGAAGCAAAAAATTGAGGCAACTCAAGCTAAGATTGAGGCATTTGAAGCAACACTGCCCAGATCTGTGTGACTCAGGATGAGTCACAAGTGAGTGTTGTGGGCCTGTTGGCCCTTGACCACATTTTGAGGAAACAGTGGTCATGTTTGACCATTTTTGGGACTTCGATAGGATGGTTGAAGATGGAGTGCCTAGGTGGACCAAATATCGCGGGGTATCATTTATTTTGCAGGCTTGTGGACCCAACAAAGGGTTTTAGGGTTTATGTAATGGGTTAAGAGATGTTGGCCCATGGGTTTACCCATTATTAGGATTTTTTGTAATGATATAAATAAGTAGCTAAGCGATGTGAGAAGTACTACTAGATCTGGTTAGCTTTGTGCATGAATGTTTTAACGACTTGCAGAGCTAAGTGCCAGTGTTTTGTAAGTTTCTTTCTGCATAGACATTGTATGTAAGGTCTCTTTGCTATTGAGGAGTTGGCTCTGTGCCTTGACCTAATTTTGGGGAAGGTGGATCTAGTGCGCTATGCGAAGATCACCTGTCCACTGTGGAGTTGGGCTTTGTGGCTTTGTTCACATGAATAGATGAATGTAAGAATATTGAAGACTAATAAAGAATAAGAATAAGTTGGTGGACGTATCCCCACATTGGGGTGAACCACGTATATCCTGTGTCTTGATGTGCTTTGTGCGATGTTGTTTATGTGGTTATTTTCTTAGTGTTGTTGTTGTTATGTATACTAAATGCATCTGATGTTGTAACTTTGTGCTTAATGGTGCAAATGAACACTAGATATGATCTAATGTCATGTGCTAAGAGGTTTTAAGGGCTTGATCTTGATTGTTACTACGCTGATCTGTAATAAGGATTGATCTGTGATGTGAATGAGAATCATAACCTAATGCATATTGTTGGATAAGTTCTCTATTAAGTGTTGTAATCACAAATTTGTGTCCCAGCCTACTTGTAGAAACTTGAGTCTTTCAACCCCCCTGCATTTACCTCGAGTGAGACTTCATCTGCTTCGTAGGTGTTGCCAAAAGGGCCGATAGTTAGGATTTTGTTGGTGTGCTATTGAAGAGTTTAACCCTGGGTCTGCCCCTATGCCAACACATTCCTATAAGAGTACGATCCATTATTTTTCATTATCTCGATAAAATAATTTAAGGCTTAAGATACCACATATATTTATAATCATCACTTAAAAATTTTCTTCCATTATTGAAAATGAACAAACAATAATTTTTCACTATCTAACTAGAGTACCACAAGAGTTTACATGTATGCCCTATAATCACTTCCAATATTCAATCCTACCATACAAACAACTTAAAGGTACATCATGCCAATTAACTTAATCACATTCTCAAACCTCATTCATCAAAGTGCTCTAATATAATGAGTCTTTGGAACTAAGTAAAGAGTTCGTACTAGGCAAAGAATTAATAAACAATAAACATCAATTCAAAGATCTTCACAATGGGGATTAATATAATTTTTATCTAGTAACCAAATAGCTATAGTTACAAGATATTGTTACCTACGGTAGGTAAGATATCAATGTCTAACAATAAATTAACAACTGAATCATGAATTAGAATTAGAAACATAAGTTTAATTCTCGCATTCTAACAACACTTCTTTGCTACTCAACGATGATCAATGGGAAATTAATCTGGATGGAAAGGAGAGTTTGAACACAGATTGGGATAAGGTAAACTGAGACACGTAGGTAGGTAGAGATTGGATAATGGTAAATATAATACCATTCCCATAACTCGTGCACTTTGGAAAACTTACTCGGATCTGGCGATCGGTACTAATGAAGTTACAATTTAAATACTAAACCAACAACATAGTGTGAAGAAAAGAGATAAACGATATCCATGATATTTCTTCAACTCCAGAAATATCGGGTGGAGTTTGGGTTTCACTACAACCATCTAGAGTCAACTAAAATTTAATTAATCTAAGAGTCTAGTGAGAACTGCAGTGGATCTGGCCTTAGATAACACACAACTCTTGTTATTTTTATACCATTACTCACAGGAGTAAGGACGATAACAATATTATTATTTTTTATGAGGATTTCATAATAGAGGCATTTTAAATTTAATTATTAGAAAGGAATTATGTTTTTAACGATCATATTAAATCACATTCAGGAAATCAAAATACACAATACAATTATGCTCCTAAAATTTTGGATCGTTGTTTTAGTTTGCAACGACCCCATTTTTTTAAATTCGAGACTACAATATGCTTATTGTTTTATTGACAACATAAAAATAAAACAATTAACAGGATGACAGATCCAACTATTAGTATCTGGATGCCACTAGAGAATTAACAATATTAAGGAAGATCAGTCCTCAATTAAATTAAACAATGTTTAACAACCGATAATCGGATTCAACTTCAACGACCACACAACCACAGTCGAAATTATAATTCCGTTCACAATGACAACTATCACTTTAACTTTGGCGTTGCAATGTGCTTTAAATAAATCCAACAAATTATAATTAAAATAAAATTCACACCTACAATAAAACACACAATGACAACATAGAAATCGGATTCCTGAACTGCATTGGATTCACACCTTTCTAGGAATATCAAATTGAAGGAAAAAAAATCGTGATCTGCTGCGACACAACTACAAAATTTTTGGAATCGTAATAAAGGTTCCACGCAAAATTTCGACTCCAAAATTCGTTTTAATTCCAAGCAAAATTTCAACTAAAAAATCGTTTTAATTCCAAGAAAAATTTCAACTCAAAATAATTTCAAGTAAAATTTCAACTCGAAAATTGTTTTAATTCCAAGCAAAATTTCAACTCAAAATCGTTAAATTCCAAGCAAAATTTCAACTCAAAAATTATTTTAAGAATTTAACAATCCAACGATATTTAACTTTTAATCTTGGCGGTGTCCGATACATATTCTAGTTCCATAAATATAACATGATACATAATCAAGAGCTTCTAGATTCATGATCGACATTAACTATTGTTTTAAAACATCATATGAGTTTTGGTTCAAACTAACAATAGAATTTACAATATCATTCGAGATTCCCAATCATAATTGCAATAAAATATTAGTGACAAAACAAATCCTCTAAGGATCATATCCATCATTTAGTTGGTAGTGTTAGCACCATGATTTTCATATCTAAGGTTATAGGTTTGTTAACAATTTGCAAAGTCATGCATGCTAACACACATATTGTTTTTATTACTAGAATCATCTAACATCTCCAAGGGTCAGTTTCAAAAGAAAGCTTATCATTTATTTGTTCCATTTCCATTTGCAACCGCGCACTGAAAAATATGCTACGCGTTGTGCAGAGCACTTCACCGCGCAAAGGATTTGGTCATGTAGTGGATTTGGTCGCGTAGTGGATTTCATCGTGCAGTGGATTTTATTGTGCAAAGGATTCTATCGTGCAGTGGATTCTGTCACACAATGGATTTTTGTCGCGCAGAGGATTTCCATCTAGCAGTGGATTTTGTTGCATAGTGGATGTTGTCGTGCATATGATGTTGTCATGCAATCGATTCTGTCGCGTAGAGGATGTCTTCACATAGTGGATATTCCTGCACACAGGCTTTAGGTCGCACTGAGAAAATGACTGGTTTAGTGGTCAAGTTCAAGATCGATTTCTGACCAACTAGAGAGGAATTTTGAAAATCCCCGAGAGGTTTTTGTCGAGGAAAAACTAAATAATAAAAAACTCTCTTATATTTTCAAATTGTGTCACAGATTGGGATATTCAAAGGAATAATTGAGCCCTATTTTTCAGCTTTCATGATTTCCTATCCAAGACATGTTTTTGCGACACATATTCCATCTAGATGGAGATGAATTTAAATAAACACAGAGATTTTTTCTTTATAACGAGCTTAACTACAAAAACCTCTCTCAGTTTGTAAAAATAGTTTTTAATTAGTGAAATACGATGTCATCTTTAACGCCTATTTTCCCAGTTTGTTTCACATTCCGCTGCGTTTTTGCTGTAGGTTACTATTGCGTAGCAGACTTGCTGTGCAGGGGTAAAAGAGTGTCCAAAAGTGCAGATTATGGCTCATCACTACCATATGGTCGAATTTTGATCATGATCAATGATTGTAAAGAATATTTCGATTACGCTTATGATTTGGCAAAGTCGGGTTTTCTATTTTTAGTGAATCCATTGAAGTTATTGTTCTCTTTCAAATAAAATGGATCCATGATTCTAGGAGGAAGGAGTTCGACCCTAGCAGCCAAGGGTGACATTATATTTCTATATATGGGGGTCATTTTGATGTAAACAGGGTTGGTTGGCAAATTGGGTAGATGATAGCTATTGTATGTAATCTGAGTTTTGACCGGAATTTAATGCAAAGGTCCTGTGATTTGATGAAAAGATTCTAGTTGTAACAGTTGGATGTATTGTGCTTCTTTATTTGCATATGCGCTTTCCTGTTATCTTTATTTCATGTCTCTTTCTGTCTATTTTGGAACGAATTATCGAACCTGCGGATTCATTGTACAATGCCCCTTGTTCACGCCACTTAGACAAAACATTTTCTTCTAAATTTAACTTTGAATTCATCCACAACGACACTCCTGAGTTACTTCCGGTAATTTCTCCCACCACACATTACAGTTTTACACTTAAGGTTGTTGCTCGTCTAGCCTTATCCTCTCAAATCCAGTCACTGAGTCATTTGTCCCATCTCTTCCTCAGATCGACCCCATAGCCCAAGTCTTTCTTTTCTGTGCCAATATAACTAGAACCCATTTTATCATAGGTGTTAAATCTAGCCATTGTTTCCAAATTCATATCCTGCAAGGATACCGTGCCATTTCTAAGAGAGCCCTCTCCATATCTGAAAGGATAGTTTCGGGTCTCAAAGTTGATTGAAAAAGTTTCCTTTGTCATCTATTTATCAGCCGAATAGATTTATAGAGTGCTAACAGGTAGCAACAACAACAATTTGAATTCAAGAATTCTAAATAAATTCTACAACTACTTTAACATTCTAATATACAATTTACCATACTACAATACAATTCAAATATAAAATACTGGAACCAATGAAGACTTTGAGTTAATGGTGTTCTTCAAGACTTGCACTCCTTCTATACTCCAGCTTGCTACTTACCAAAACTTCACCAGGACCTCCCAACCAATGTGAGGGGTACTCTTCTTCCCCCTTAGCCCCCTGAGCTGCAAATGTGCCACACATAAGAAGCCAACACACAAGAAGCCAACAAACAATAGCTCCAAGGATTTCCTCACAAGGAAGAGCTTCCACTCTTTCTTCAAGCTTGGTATCCTAACTCTCACAAGTAAAACACAGTCCAAAATTTTTTGGTAACATAATATTACCAAGAATAAGTGATCATCTCTTTTTCCCTTCTTCCACATTTTTTTTATAGAAAAATCCCCAATGACACATGTTCTCATGCACAAATAATTATCTTTTCAATTAATTTCAATAGGACTATTCACCCACACACTTGTCACACTCTCCCCAAGTTGCACAAGTAATTACCATTTTTTATTTATTTAAAAAACCATTTTCCATCACATTCCCTAATGTGTTCCTATTTTCAGTCTTAGTTGTCCCTTTGTTCCCCAAATTATCATTTAATGAGTGTCTCTTAACTAGTTATTAGTTAAATTTGGATTAGGAGTATTCTTCTAGTTAGATTAGTGGTAGGTTGACTCAAGATTTTATTCCATGTGTAATCTAATTCTCTCATATTATTATTTCTTTTATTTTAAAAATCCATTTTATTAATTTCATGCACACATGTGCAATTTATTTTTTTATTCTTTAAATTTTATTCCTCTTTTTCCTAGAGTTGGGTTATATTCTCAATTATTTTAACTTATGTCATAATTCATTTAGTCCTTTATTTAAATTTAGACTTAGGCTTAGAATTTGTTAGGATTTATATTTAATAATTTACTGTTTAATTAAATATTTTATTCTAACAAGGTCCAATCATTTCAATGTTTTCTAGGCCACCTAGATTTATTGACTCAAATTTTTAATTACATGACGTGCCATTCAAGACGCACCTCCATGCTCCAAGGGTTCCACTCACCTTAGACTAGTTCTGGAAGTTTTTTCGACCCTTGGAGTCAACACTCCACTCGATCGACCTTGTGAGAGACTAAGGGCTTCTAAGTAATAAGGACTCTGCCTTATTGTGCACCCCTTAGAAATATTTGTGTGTAATTTTCTTAGTCTGCTCTCATGAAATCGTGGACCTATCAAACTAGGTAATCGTTAACCTGTAGCTCATACCATGCTGAGAGTGCTAGTAGGATGTAACAGGGATGCTTCCACACCTCTCCATCAATGTATGGTTTAGGTGCATTACCCCTTTACACCTTATGTGAATCGGATTAGAAAGCATAGTCAAGCCTGTATCCACTGAAAAAGACATTGTCAATAATCCATATACATAAATCATACCAAATGAATCATATATCACACATGCATAAAATCAAATACTCAAACAAATACAATCCACTCCCTTAGTCAATCCAAAGTCCAAGGAAGTCTATTGATGCCATCATTATCCATAACCTGTCATGTGTCCTTCAGAGTTAGGAAAACCCATCAATAGAATATTCCAAATATATATACATTAAAATAACAACAAGTCGCAATACATCATCATCGTGTATAACCCATAATCGAAACCAAATCACAATGTACCATAACCAGATCACTTGCATGCAAGTGTCCTCAAATAATAAGTCAATAAATGTGTGCTCAGTGGAATGGGATGTTACACAATGTTTCATGTGTTAAATTCTCTCATCCAAACAAATTTATGAACTTGTAGTCCAATCCTCTCAATACCAAAAACATTCCTTTAGCCTTCATCGAAATACATCCTGTAGAATTTTTGATTTTACATAGTTCTTGTAGAACGTTGTTTCTACGGGATATGTTTCTATAGGAATGATTGCAGAAAGCTATACCAACTGAAAATTTGTCTTATAAAGCCCTCATATCATATTTTCCTTTCAAGAAAAACTCTTTTCTGGAATTCCTGACCACTTACTTACCAATAACGGGAGTAGGATTTAAGAGAAGATAACCAATAGAGCCTTCTAGGGTTTATGACAATCCTGAGATAGTGGAAATTTTCCAAAAATGTGAATGGTTGGGTTATTTTGAGAGATTAAGATGGTTTGATGATGAGGTATCCATGGAGGTTTCAAAAAATTTCCAGAGCGTAAGAGATCGAGAATTTGTGACTACAATAAGAGGGATAACCATCAGGGTTAATGAAGCCTCCATTACCAAAGTCTCTAGCCTACCCTCAGGCATTCCTTGGGACAAAGAAGAAAGGAAGGAATCCATTAATTTCAAGAAGGAATTATTCCTTCCTAATGAGAATCTCGATGAAGATAAAAATGGCATAAAAAGGGAAACCCTCCCTCACCCTTGGCAGGAGGTGGCATATCACATCATCAAATACATTAGTTGTGAGCGTAGGATGAGTGTCATCTATGCATATCATTTCAGATTATTGCATCATCTTTGGTATATTCCAAATCAAGAACCATACCTGAATCTGAGTATTGCCCATTTTCTCCTCTAGTTCCTCAAATAGATGAGTATAAATGTACAAAGAAGGAATAAATATTTCCTAGAACATCATGTCCTCGTCAAGATACTAGTCTTTGATGCTCTTAGGATCTTGAAACATAGAATTATGTGGGTGGATTTCATCAATATGGATAGACAATATTTTTAAGGAGTCCAGAAAGTGATGAGTGAGGAAGAAAGAAACAAGGGAGAGAAACCAAAGAGACTCACCAAGCCCAAGAAGGAAAAACAAGAAATGAAAGAAAAATAATAGAAGATAAATGAAGAAGATAAAGAGGTGTTTGATGTTTTAACTACTTTGGGGACCCCTACAGTCTCTCATGTGAAAATTTTCACTGCAGAATGGGTGTATCCTAGAAGGAGGAGTTCTAATAGGATCATGAGAAGTCAGAAGAAAAATATCCCAATGCCATCACTCCCACTCACTATCACACCCCAAGTAGAAGAATTTAAGGACTCTCCTAGTCCTGAATTGCTAAAATAAATAAAGGGGAAGGAACCTCAAGAGGAGATTGTGGTGAAAGAGGAGAGACCAATAGGAGGAAAATCTAAAAATAAAACTAATGTAGAGAAACTTATGTATGAAGCCATTTTGGAACTAGAGAAAGCCAAGGTTGATTCCATCAAGTGGAAAAGGGTGGCATAAGATAATAAGGGAAATATTAAATAAGAGATTGCTCAAGATTTGGAACAACAACTCCAACTCATGAAAGATAATTTCCAAATTATAACTATGTAGAAAGTAGATTATAGTCAAAAGTTGAAGGTTGAGAACCAAAAAATCCAACAACAATTGAGCAAGATAAAAAGAGGTCTACATGAGAACAATGAACAAGTAGAGATCATGAAAGAAATAGTCAAAACTATAGCCAAAGTATATGAAGAAATGTTGGAATGTAGGCCACCAACCAAAAGATATACACTATTCCTAAAAGAATAGTGGCACAAGAATCAGATCACACACTTAGACAAGTTTTTGAAATTCAACCAGGATAGACCCAAATATTTCCTAGATGCATACCAAGGTTGTAACATAGAAGAAAAATCCCAACTTTGTGATTTCTACCTGCATAACCTTGTCTTACCACATGCCTACAACTGAAATGCCAATCCATATGTAGGGGATGTGAAATTGATGGCATTTTCTTCTTGGCTAAGGCATGAGGAAATGAGGGAAAAAAAATTCAAAAAGTACAAATAAGAATAGTAGAAAACACTCCTTTGGATCAAAGTAGAGGCTTCCAGGCCTAAGGATGTTATAAGAAATCACCATAGCCTCTCCTTAGATAAGGTGATAATTGCAGGGTGGATAACCAAACAAAGGGAGACCATATCCCACATTGATCACACACTGAGATTGTTGGGAGAAGTAGCAGTTGAGGCTTGCCACATATTTTTCCACCACAAAATGGCTTAATGTTTTATTTTGACCATATGCACTAGTCAATCATGAGTATTTTTGTATGTTGTTTAATGAATGTATTATTGAGGTGGAATTTTGTGTTTAATATACCTTTTTTCACTAATATTTTTGGAAAAAGAAATTTTTTCCACCAACCAGGACGAACTACAGGAGTCAAGGGCTCCAACCTCTTAGAAATGGGGTATTTTTTCTCCTCAATAGGCTTCTATCCAAAGATTAAGGGAAATTGTCTACACCTACCTCCAAGAGCGCTCCCTATGAATTTATGACCACTTCTGATCAAGAACAATTCAAGAATACAGATGTAAAGGGATGAAATCCCTCATTTAGGCATCACTCTCCTTGATTTAGGAATGGAGGTTGAACTTGATAGTTATATATAGGCCTCTATTCTAAGAGAGGATATACAGAGATAGATAATGAATTTTTGGAGAAGCATTGTATGGAATTGTTCTACAAGACTTTTTGTTGAAGACAAAGAGCTTTGATTTTGTTGATGTACTGTTGAGATTTATGAATAATTTTTTTTTTCCTTCAGTCTACTAAGAGTTCTTTCTAGGTTCCTTGTGATTCTTGGGTAGGGCCCATCCAAGAGCACTCAAGGAACCTTTTTACTATTTGTGTAGCTTTCATGGATATTAGTTGTTTCTTAGATAGTGCTTCATTCTTTATTAAAGTTAGACTTAGATTTTCATTATAAAATTCCATTGTTGTTAAATATTTTGACTAACTGGCCAATTGTAGCAACACCTTGTAGAAACATTCAATAACCTTTTGGAGCACACCTAAGTGCCTCCCAAGGATAAGAACCATAGATTCACTTCATTTATTTAAAGTATAGCTTTGTTAATGATTTTAAATACTTGTACTCCCTTTTTAGGCTTCATTTTTCCTCCTATAGGATTTTCTTGTAGAAAATGTACAGATCTTGTAGAAATGCACAATTCCTGTAGAAATATCATGTAGGTATGTTTTAGCTTCAAATTTTGACTTAGCTTAGTCTTAATTTTCTTGAAGGCATCAACAAACAATAAAAGCATATTTGTATTGATAACGATCAAAGGATTAGATGGTTTTTATTATGCATTAGTGTAGTTTTATTTCCATTACAATTTTTCTTCCATAACTTATAGCTCTACTTTTATCACAGTTCTATGTTATACCTTCATATTAGATAAATATTTTACTTCGGGTTAAATTTCATGATTCATTAATATTTGATGTAGCAGGATAAATTATTTTCAGGCACTTTAGTTTAGTTTCACTTTCAATTTGGTTTGTTTCCTTCAAGCCTTTAATTTAGAACTACTTCTTATCATTTGATTTCCTGCACATACAGAGCCTTTTATACTTTTTCAAACCATTTCTACCACAATTGCATACTACACATATAGTGCATAGAACCTCTTAAGTTTGTATGAACCACGGGTTGAAAACTAAAGTAGGAGACTAACAACACAATAAATCATTGGTTCTATTCTGGGGTCCATCACATGGCTTGTCCTTGTAGGCTAGGGATGTGACAGATTGGTATCAAAGATGTTTGTTTATAGGACCGGGCCTTTGAAGGGGCATGTTGCATAAATTTTGGAAGTATTCTTTTGAATTAATTAAATTTATATGGATAGCGTTGGGGTGAGAATATTGTGGTTTAAGCAATGTCTAGATCGCCATGGAAACCATGTTTGAGAAAACCTCCATGGACATGTTGTCCCATCAAGCTCTCCAATTTGTGATCTAATCCTCCAAATCGACAGTATGCCTAACAAAGAAACTGACATTCAAGAATCGTAGATCGAACTTCCAAGTGGGTTATCCACTGTTGATTTATGGCCTACGTAAATATTTATCCCACATGCATGGGGAGATAGTGGACTAATCAATTTATAATCTTAAGGAAGGGTAAGGTTACAATAAGGGTTCCAACCTTCCCTTATTAATTTATGAGTGGATGAGGGAACATGTTATTAATGTAGTAAAGCCAATTCATAGTTCTTAGGTGTCAACATCTGAGTGGAGAAAATGCATTCTTGGTGATGACATGTCATGCAATGGTTGGTCCATGTGTCAATTGGTTATTGTGCCACGTTCCAAGTTAATTCAAAGTCTCAGGGAAAGGTTTTGTATTGATTCATGGATTCCACATGAAAAGCCAAGTGGCAAGTCATGTCAGGTCCATGTGTTTAGGTTGCTAGTTCAGTCAGTTGATCGGGCGCTTGGGGTTGTGAAGTGTGAGCTTAACCAGTGGATCGATAAACTGATAGCCCAATGAGAACAATGGGCCAATCCACTAATAGATCAGACACTGGAATAATGTTAATAAGTTTCAAGTGCAGAAGAGCCGAGGGTCCTGATGGACCAATGGTTGATGCCACACCAACATCCACATCCTCACTAGATGTTGTTGCATGGAATTGTATAGATGAAGTGAAGCCACATGGATGCCATGTGGTGAGTTGGTTTTTTTGGCCAATGAAGGCCTATAAACCTTATAAGTCCATAACTTTTGATCTAGAGCTCAGTTTTTAAAATGATGATATTTTGGAAAGCTCTCAAAGAAAGGAATCTAGTTATGCACCTAGAAAAGTGTTCTGAGTAGTATATATAACCGTCAACTGGGAAGAAGAGGATTGGTGACCTTAAGGGAATATATATA
>JZKD02S1285503.1:115288-132770 GCA_000966675.3 Picea glauca | reverse complement strand
AGCCCACACTGGGTGAACCACGTAAATCTGTGTCTCTCTTGTATTGTGTGTCTTCTGTGTTTTGTTTCTGCATTTGTTTTATTTTATTTCTCCGCGGTCCTATTTTTCTAACACAGTTTGTGTCTACTAACCACCATCGTTATAAGTTGTAAGAAAGAGATCGAACTATAGAACAAGGGTTTAGTCAATTGATGAGGTAAGGCTTTGGTACCGGAAAAGAGTAGGCTCGGGCCTGGAGAAAGCTCACGACAAGGGGGAATATGGTGATGTTGTTGGTAATGTGAATGGTAAGTTTAAGGATGCTATAAGGAAAAATTATGACTAGATGAGGCTTATCTGGATGGCTTTGCCACTAGATAAGCCATTTCATTTCTACCCATTACTGTAATGATGAGGATAAGACGTTGGATGTTCAAGGCATCATTTTGGGATAGGTGATTGGACGTTCGGGTAGTGAATCTGATGTTAGATCATGGTTCATGATATAAGATAGGTTCGTGAATTGATTAAGGATGAAATATATTCACGGCTTATCATTGTTATACATGCTTCATATTTTGATATGATTTTTTCCCTTAACCATGTTCAAGAGCTATGAGAGGATTGATTGGGTTTAGGCATATGGGTATGAGGGATAGGCGCATGGGTTTAATACTAAGGTCATAAAATCTAGTATATCTTTTCATACTTATTGTAGTTTTATGAGCATAGGAAAATAAATACCATGTTACCTTTGTTTTTACCTTTGTATGATAAATTCTCATAACATGTGTGACTACTTGTAAATTGTCAGAATTCATCCTTTTAGATTGAAGCTTCTTGAAAACTTGGTATGGAAATATCATGTACTTCTGATATTTTGTGCTTATCTTCTTTTGTATTTGGTTCTGCAGGGTGATCATGTAAGTCTGGAAAAGAGTTCTGAAAGGGCTCTTTGACCTTCCCCCATGCCGAAGATGTTGTATATCTGTATGCAAGAAGATTCAACATTTTATATCATAATGGAGAAAAGATGATAAGAGAAAAAGAAACCAATCAAATTTTAGAAGTACAATTTATCATGTATCATATGATCTCATGCCAAAAATGAAATTGCCCTTCTTTTAATGGATTATTGACAGAGGTAGCATTCAACAGTGAAACAGGGAATATATATATGTTTTCTAGAAGAATAGATCCCACCTAACTTGCTTCAGAGATTTACTATTATTGGATGTTATAGATAAATTTCACAGTATAAGTAGATTAGACTCCCTAGTTAGGGCTCCACTCTTAAGAAGTTTCCTTCTTATATATTGTAGGCTTTAGATGTCAGACCGGTAATTTTACTTAGGGTGATTCTCAAATGGACATTATGTTGTTGATTAATCTAGAGTTTTGTATCTCAGGAAATCCAATAATGACCTTTACTTTTTCTGTTTTAGATGACAAAAAGTGAATTTTTCAATCAGACACGTATAGATGAGACATTTTTCAACCAGAACCCATTGCCAACAAGCTTGTTCAGTACTCCAGTGGGGTAGTTGTGATAATTAGTGAGAGGTGCCTTCCCTAGGAAGAATTCCCCATTGCCAATGGCTTGTTCAGTACCCTGATGGGTTTTCCTAGTCATACCACAGAACGATACCCTCTTCCAACAGACCTGTTCAGTATCCCAACGGGTTAGTCTCTTAAACCCTTTTTCCATCATAGGATTCTCGTCCATAGTCACCTACTTTGGTTTTTATTAAAGAGTGCTTTGCATGGTGACAGGGGAGGCTTGTCTAAAAAAATTTTTACAAGGTGGGATGGTATTGGGTTGGAAGGCATATACTCCTTTTTTGTATGTCTTTTAAAGATTTGTCTAAAGGAAAAATAAACTTTTATGCACATTATTTCTTTAGAGTGATCTAGATGTATAATTTTGTCTGAAGTTGTCCATAAGAGAATGACCTAATGTTTCCTTAGGGTACTTGTACATCCTCTACCATAAAAGTTTGGGTAGTGTGCCCATGGTAGAGAGTGTTCATATACTCATATGTTACTCTTTAATAAGATAATCCAATGAATACTATTGAAGTCTGGTTAGGGTGAGAGAGTTTCTTATAGGATAATATATTTTTTTCCTTTAAATCATACTGAAATCGCACATCAACCATCAAAGCATAACATGGGTAGTTCAATAGTCAATATGTTGGTTCTGTTGTGGTTCACAATGAACTTCACTAGTTCTTATCCAAATAGTTTTGACTATTCCTGCCAACATCTATGATCACTCAAGGAAATCAAATTCATGAGAACAGAAATAGGGCATATGCAAAAATAGAGCAAATAAATATCTCTAAACAATTATATAATGGAAATCCTAGTCTAAGCTATACTTCTATCATCTAACAGAGTTAAAGATTTAGCTAATTTAATGTTTACACTACTGAAATGAAATGCTAATGCTAATCTATGAAGAGGCTGACCTTTGTTGGGCATTGGCCCCTTGCCGCTTCAATAGGTCAACTGCTGAAGTCTACAGGAAGCTTGTCTTCAACACACACATTATTCTTACTCACATTTCAAAACATAAAATCAAACTTTCATTAACAACTCAACTCACACTTAATCATAGATATTCAGAATATGGAGATAAAATGGCATTCCATTAATCTTCACTCAGAATATGTTTTGTACTATCATACACTTCTTTACATATTGGTAATATGATAACTCTCCTACACTTCCACCATCCTTGCCACAACTATTTAATAGTCTTAATCATGAAAGACAAGGAGGTGAAATTTTCAAATAAATCAGTTGTTAAGTTCAATCACTCAGTTACATCTTTAGCTTCATCCTCATGACACAAAGTGCATGAGGATGAGGCAATCAACAAACTATTCTTATCATAACCTTGCTAAAGCAAATAAACGTCCACCAATTGGCTTAGGCGAGATCTGGAACTTAACTTAGTGTATTAGGCTCTTCCATATTAGTACCAGATCGTAACAGGTAGATGGTACCATATTATGACAGTGTGCAAAAGGTGGTACCTGATCATGACAGTGTGTGGTCATTGGTACCAGATCATAACAGTGTGTGGTCGTTGGTACTGGATCACAACAGATAGATGGTACCGGATGCATTTGTTACCAAATTCAGACAACAACAATCTTGGTGCACAGGTACCGGACCGCTGAGCTAGTACAAGAATGCTGGATATCTAGAGGTCAAAGATTTATATATATGACAAATTGAAGCATTAGTACATGAAATATTTGATTCCCTAACTCAATACACCACAAAATGCATGAATTAACCATACTTTACCTTATGACCTTATTACTGGAAAATGGTAGCGTTCTTGTCATTCACTCAAGCTTTAGGTAGGCCAAAAAGGTATAGGTGAAGAGTATAATAGGGTAATGGGGATGTCAATTTTGGGTGTCAACAATGATCTTCATCACAGATCATACTTCCTCCCAGATTTAAGCAAAATCGAAGACAGAGAATTCACCTTGACTATGACTAGATATAGGTCTCATCATATTAATCCTTTAGCTACACACGAGGTCTATGTTGAGGGTAATATGGAAACCATCGCTGAAACCATATTGATAAATATCTCCAAAACCCCTGGCATCGTGGAGAATGTTTTCGTCGGAGCTGAATGCTCCTCCAGAGAGATTCAAATCTACACAGATCTATTTAAAGAATTCTGCGACATTTTTTCCTGGTCTTATGAGGAAATTCTTGGAATCAATCCAAAAATAGTTGTACATGAAATCACAACTTATCCATATGACAAGCTTGTTCAACAGAAGCTTTGTCGAGTTAATCCCAGGTAAGCAGCAACCATTAAGGTTGAAGTTGAGAAACTGCTAAAAGACGGTTTTATCTATCCTATCCATTTGACTCAATGGGTGTCAAATCTTGTGCCGGTCAATAAGAAACAAGGCACGATTCGTGTATGTACAGACTTCCATGATTTGAACAAGGCTTGTCCAAAAGATAATTTTCCCACACCATTCATCGACCAGATAATTGATGAATGTGCAGGTTGTGAGGACTTCTCTTTCAAGTATAGTTTTTCGTGATATAATCAAATACAAATCAAACCCGAGGACCAGCACAAAACAATGTTCATTTGTCCATGGGGTACATTTGCATATCGTAATATGCCCTTTGGTCTCAAAAATGTTGGTGCGACCTTTCAGCGGACCATGTCTTTTTCTTTCCATGACCTCAAGCATATAGTCAAGGCATATTTAGATGACTTATCATCTCAATTTCATAAGAGAATGGATCATCCCACACACCTCTGACTTATCTTTGAGCGTTGCCACTACTTCTAGATTCGCTTGGATCCAAACAAGTGTAGCTTTTGCATAACATCAGGGCATTTGTTAGGTTTCATAGTGTCAACAACAGAGATCATGGTTGATCCTCTCAAGGTTGAGGAAATAATTCAGTTGCCTCCCCCGTGCACAATCCTTCAACTTCAGAGTCTACAGGGAAAGGAAAATTTTTTAAGACATTCCATTGCCAACTATGCCGAGATCACAAAGGGATTTATGTTCTTACTAAAGAAAGAAATTCATTTTTATTGGGATGATGTCGCTCAACGCTCTTTCGAGGCATTGAAGCATGCCCTCACAACTGTCCCTCTGCTTCGGCCACCTAACTATAACAAATATTTCTTATTATACCTAGCTGCAGCAGAGTCAACCATCGGCATGGTATTAGTTCAGGAAGATGACTTGTTCTTAGAATATGTGATCTATTACCTGAGTCAAGGCCTCATAGGACTGGAACTCAATTATTCTCATATCGAAAAACTAGCATTGGAAGTAGTCCATGCTATTCAATGGTTCCGTCATTATGTTTTGTTTCACAAGACCACCATAATTGCTATCATGAATCCATTTCAGTACATGTTGACACGATGGGTAATAGGCAGAAAGATCAGTAGATGGATAGTAGTCCTCCAGGAATTTGACGTAGATTTAATTTCAGCAAAATCCAAAAAGTCATTGGTCTTCGTAGAACTTATTTTGGAACTTCCAGTTGAGTCAGGTGATGTTGTTCCCGAAGAGTCGCCTATCAGAGGAGATATCTTTTTGATCACATCTTTGGATCCATGGTACAGAGATATACTTATCTATATTGAGACTTTGAAGTGCCCCACCTCTGCATCGACGTATACACCATCAGGCTAATAATTATCTCATACTCGATGATACATTGTATCGAAAAGGTGTAGACTGCATCCTGCGTTGATGTCTCACTCACAAAGAAGCAGTTATTGTGCTTAACGATTTCCATACTGGAGCATGTGGCGGTCATTTTTCTGGGTTGGCAAGAAACCAAAAGATTTTACAAGTAGGTTAATTTTGGCCGACACTAATCAAAGATTGTATCAAATCAGTCAAGAAGTGCCACCCATGCTAGATCTTCTCTCGGAAGATGAGGGCACATCCCACTCCCATGTTTCCTGTCATCACAGTTGGTCCCTTCACCAAGTGGGGGATTGATTACACTACATGCAACCCTCCTTCAGCAAGGGGGAATGATTATATCATTGTAGCCATAGACTACTTCACAAAGTGGGTTGAAGCTATGCCAATGTTTAAAGATGATGGAGAGACTACGACTCTCTTTTTATTCAACAAGATAATAGAAAGGTTCGGTGTCCCATGGGAGATTTTCATTGACCATGGAAGTCATGTTTAGAACCAGATGATGACTGAGTTAACATCAAATCTTGGGTTGTGGCAAGACCATTCGTCACCCTACTACCCCCAAGAAAATGGTCAGGTGGAAGCTGTAAATAAATCTCTTAAGACCATCCTACAACGAACAATCAACTCAGCCAAGTCAAATTGGAATTTGATTTTATACTCAACATTATGGTCTTACTGAATGTTTGTTAAGACTGCAACCGGTTTCTCAACTTTTCAACTTGTTTACAGGATGGAACTATTCTTTCCTATCGAATGTTAGATACCATCCCTAAAGTTGGCAGTATAATTATTGCCAGATAGTTCTCCACTTGAAGAACGATTATTATACCTTGAGTGGCTCAATGAGTAGCATCATGATGTGGCCCTGGCCAACGAGGCTCACAAACATAAAGTCAAGTGTTAGTATGATAGGTTTGTTTGTCCTCGGATTTTCTCTGAAGGCGACATTATCCTAGTCTATGACCAAGATAAGGACCCCCTAGGGGTAGGAAAATTCAAACCCATGTGGTTCGGCCCTTTCGTCATAAAAGAGGTTCTAAAAAAGGGCGCTTATTGTCTTATTGAATTTGAGGGAAATGCTTTGCCAAAGCCTAGAAATGGGCTCTACCTCAAGAAGTATCACTCATAGGTAGGTCACCATGAGTAACTTTTTGTAACATATGTATAGTCTTTGTACTATTACTTTCTAATTTATTTTAGTATTATGGACGTGTCATTTTTTATGTTATCTTTCGTCACTGTGGAAGATGTCAAGTGAATCTGAGGTGTTCATTGGGTACGCAAATAGTTCTATCTGGCACACTCAGAGGCTTGCCTCTGCAACTTGGGTAATTTTTACACCTCGAGGCCAGTTTTTATCTTCCGGAGGTATATGCTTAGCTAAAACCAAAAAAAATATCACCGATTATAGTGAAGTTATTGAGTTTCTTCGTGACTCCATGTAATTTGGTATCTCTCATCTCTGGGTCTATCTAGATGCTCAGTTGGTTGTGTCTCAGTTAAATAGAGTCTACCGTGTTCATGATAAAAATTTACAAGGACAATTCCTTAGGGTATGTCTCTTAGAACAAAGCTTTGATTATATTACATATTTTCATGTTCCTAGGAGATTAAACCAAATTACGGATACTCTAGCTAATCAAATTTTAGATTGGCATCTCACACAATATGAAAGGACATACACATAAACATGTAAATACATTTTTAAAGGAAAATATGATCCATAAGACACAAAAAATCCTAAAAATCCATATATAATATCATAATCACCGAAGTACATAGGTGGATAAAAGCACCTCAAAAGTATGACCAGTAATGAGTCATGGGGCTTATGCCCACAAAAAAATATACATGTAGTTCTCTCGGCACGTGAAAAGTATATACTAACTAAGGTCAGGGCCTATTGCCCCTATTGTACTGATCAACAACATTTGCCAAATGCTGAAACAATTGGACCCATGTACATGGTGCCCCCACTACATGAGGCTTCATAGATGGTGGAAAATCCTCAATCTCTGCCATAGGGACCATGCGGGTGAGCGAGGTAAAGTTTCTCTTGACTCATCTCAACACCCTCTTAGCCTCCCCAGCTAGAATCTCTCCTATTGTTGTTGGTCCCCTTGCGGCGACAGGTGCGGCCCCTGGCCAAGGACGATGCTTGTTCCTTGCATATTCTGCAGGTCATACTGGTCCCACATCTACACACAATAGACACATATCTGTCAAATACTCCGGTATATAAAAAATAAAAAAAAAAGATAAAAAACAAAAAAACAATGATGTAAACTTACCCATATCTCCTTGCTCCTCACTAGGAGGTACTAGTATCTCATGATCTCTCGAGAAATCAATCCTAGCATAAGGGTAATCCTCTATGAATGGGATCTATCATGAAAACCAAGCGAAGAAATCATTATCAAAGGGGTCATTGGTCCTTCCACCACCCTATCGTTGTAGAAACACTGCCCATCTACAAACTGCAGGAAGAGAGTCCTGATGTCCTTGTACCACCACTCGAGAACTGAAGCTCAGAACTCTTTCAAAGAAGAAACAGCATGGAATCATCATGAAACTGAAGTTCCTCTGCGTCCATGACCAACAATCTGTCAGCTGCCTCTTCATACAATCTAGCAGTGTAGTGCTCCTGTGAAATATTTGTGCATTTAAGCATTGGACTACACAGTTCATCTTTGCACAGGACGCCTGATGTAGAGTCGCAGAACCAATCATCCGCCTAATAATAAACACAATCGCTTGCAACGATAAGTCAGTGATCTTTCTTGTGGGCACCTGTGAACTTGCTTGGTCTATACCAGCCTCAAAATAAAGTCCTATCAATTCCGATATGTTATGAGGCCCTGAAGGAAATGTCTGGAGGTTGACTAGTTCCCCTCTCCTAGAGAGGCCAGTCAAAAAATATATGTCCTTTGTCGTAGGCACCAGTGACTTCCCCTCTAAAATAAAAGCCTCTACATCAGGATGTCAATAATCAATCAAGGCATTCAATAGCCTAGGTTGTGCCCACATAAAAGGACATAAGAAGAACTTGAGCAACCCACATTGCATTAAGGCAGCCACAACATTGGGGTCTTCCCCAAACAACTCACTAACCTCCTCATGCTCTCTTTCCCTCCAATGAACATACATCCTGCAAAACACCAAGTTCAGGAGGGTTAACCCTTGTTTTTTTTTAATTTTTCATTCAATAAGAGGGTCCACGTAGTTTGTAATGAATATAGTCATGTGTACATGCGTGCAGTGTTTACTATGCCCGAAGATACACACAACCTGTCATAATACAACCCACGTGGACCTAGGGCCAACCTTTTGAAGGTTGACGCACCCCCAAAACTTGAAACCCAAAGAATAAATAAATATTTAAATTGCAAGAGGAGAGAGTTTATACTTACTTGGTCCAAACAGATGGTTGTTTTGTCCACTGTAGCTCCCAGAATCACCACTTTTATCAAAGGGGGAGGTTTTTCTCCAAAGTCAATTTCCAAATCAGCAATGGTGATAATGAGCTGCCAGCTTCTATTTATAGACATTTTGGCCTCTTTTTGTCACTTGTTTGGCCCCCCCTTATCATTTTCTTTAAACCAAAAACCATTTAGAGTGATTCAGGAGTTGCATTAGAAGGGTATGATCGGGCATCAAGACAATTTTTTGGAATTTTGGGTAACTTTTGATGGTCCGTGGAAAAATATTAGATGATCAACTTGAGCATGTAGGTTAGGTTTCCACCCTGACTTTTGTATCTCATTGTCTTTATCCCTTCGCCATAGGATCGATCCCATTAGGTTGCGACACGCAACCATCATTGTTGCTTTAGAAGTTTCGCAAGTTGGTGGTAAAGCTTACCAGCACATGGATGCCCTAGGTATATATTGGTTGCATTATGGTGTCAATGTTGTCTTTAATGAATGTAGGCTCAGGAGTCCTTGTTGTTTTTCTTGATTACGAGTTTGAGCTTCGTTTGCATGATTCCTTTTCACTCTTCACCTCACCCTCGGGACTCCCAAAAGACATAATGGGTCTTATTTTAATGACCTGGATTTTATGAGTAGAATGAAATGAATACATATTATTAATAGGTGCTTAACAAAAAATAACAGAGATACAGTGAAACTAGTTTTCTATTCAATAACGAAATAAGATGAAACTGTAAAATGCAGCAGAAACAAGCTTGTTGGAATGGTGGAGGCTTATCTCTGAGAAGAGATGTGACGACAGTGCGCATTCATAAGAAGAAGGTTACAACGAGGCTCTAAAATCCTTTTTACAATAAGAAAAATTCCAAAAACCCTAGACATCCAAAAACCTAACCCTAGGAGATGAAGCGCCAAAAGTCATGTGGGCCCCTTTTGGGTAAGTTAGTACATCAACTTCCCGAGGTCGTAACTTGTTCATACGATCTTCGTTTTAGGTGTGTGATAGCCCATTGGAAAGGTATCATAGAGGAGATTAATTTTTTGGGATCAATCATGCCTTTATATGTCATTGAGGATATCTATCCCAAAAAACCTTCATTTAGGCCCTCAAAATGGCCCCGGAAGTTAAAACTGCTAAAAATAGTAAATTGTCAGAAAACTGTTTTGAGCCAGTTGGAAAAGGTGGCTGGCCACCGATATCCATATGGATAAATCATCTCTCCTTAGGAATAAATGGTATCCATTGCATTGAGGTCCCCCATCAGATGAGGAAATTTCTACTAAATTTGGCCTCGGGTGAGCCACTTACCTTGGTGCAGGAGTTGCCCTGCTTTGATGACTCGATAAAGATGGATCCTTTGTTGTCAAGTGCCCTTGATCTATCTATCCACAATATGATCATTGGATGCCTATTTTAGGTATTCAAGTTTGATATTTGTTGATGTCAATTGTTCTGCTACTTCTGAGGTGGCTGATAATGGTGGGAAATAAGTGCGAAGGAGATCCACATTGAACACTGGGTGCAGACCAAGGAAAGGAGGAATGTTGAGATCAAAAGAATTATCCCCCATGGCCTTGGTGATAGTGTACATCCCATAATGGAGTGGGTGAAGCTTCTGATGGGGTCCTGTAAGGCATTCTTTCTACAAGTGCAACCAAACTTTGTCTCCCACCTAAAACTTATGCAACACCTAATGTTGATCATGGCACTGTTTGTACTTGTCATTGGACTTCTGTAGGATATTCTGAACCTGTTGGAAGATGTGATATATTTTCTCAATGAACCAGGTGGCTTTGTTAGCTTCAGTTGGAGCAGGAGATGAGTTGATCAAGGTGATCGCAAGGGGAAGTGCAATATCTATGGGTCCTAATGGTTGGAATCCCAACCTCACTTGACAGGGGTTGTGGTCGGTTGAGCTATGTAGGGCTCGGTTGTAGTTATGTTGGACATAGGTAAGGCTCTCATCCCATGTGAGAGGGTGCTTTGAATTATACATGCGAAGGATATACACAATCATTCAATTTACACCCTCAGTTTGGCCATCTGTCTAGGGGTGGAAGGTTGTGGATTTGGTGAGATTGGTGTCCAGCAGTGACCAGAGGCTCGACCAGAATGTACTGAGAAATCGACTATCCTGATTTGAGACAATGGTTTGTGGGATTCCAAAATGTACCCAGAATTGTTCAAAGAAGAGATTGGCAGTGGCCTCTCCTATGATTCTCTTCTTGTAGGCAACCATAATCGCCATCTTAGAAAAGTGATCAATAACCACAAAAACACAGTCATTTCCCTGCTTGGTGGATGGGAGGCTCGACATGTAGTCCATTGAGATGGATTCCCATGGCCTGTCAAGAGTAGGAAGAGGGGTGTACAAGCCCTATTTCTTAGTGGTTGGTTTGTCAATAGAGTAGGCAGTGCAGGACCTGATATACTTTTTGACATCCTATCGAAGTTTTGGCCATTAGAAATGTTTATGTAGAATCGCCACTGTCTTTTCAACATCAAAGTGTCCTTCCACCTAAATGTAGTGGGCTTCCCAAATCATCTTTGCTCGCTCACTTGATGGAACACAGATATGGCATAGATGACACAACACCCCATCCTGAAGATGGAAATTATCGACAACTGCTTCTAAACCCAATATTTGGTAGGTGGTGGCGAAGTCAGGGTCTGTCTCATAGAGTTGGGGCCATCCAGATGTCTCATGGTTGTAAGAGTCTAGCACCATGGTGAGTGCCACAACTGGAAATCTACTGAGGAAATCAGCAATGCGATTGGTGCTTCATGTTTTATACTTGATGTTGAGGTGGAATTGCTACAAGTATGTGGACCACTTCTGATGGCGGTCATTCTGCAATTTTCCTTGTGTCTGCATGAACTGAAGTGGATTATGATTAGTGTGGATGATTGTCTCCTTCCCAAGAATGTAATGTCTCCACTGGTGGCATGCTTGCACAATGGAGTACATTTCTTTTTTGTAAGTAGGGTACTTACAGACAATATCTGACAGTGTCTCACTATGATAGTCCATGGGGTGGCCGTGCTGAGTGAGAACGGCGCACATAGCATAGTCTGAAGCATTTGTCTCAATCTCAAAAGGATGTTGTAGGTCTGGTAGTGAAAGTAATGGTGTTGAGCACAAGCGCTACTTCAAATCATCGAATGCTTTTTGTTGGGACCATACCCGTGCAAATTTCTCCTTACCACCACCTATGTTTATTTGGTTGAGGGCCCATGCAATATGGGAGAAACCCAACATGAACCTGTGGTAGAAATTGGAAAGGCCCAAGAAGCTCCGAAGTTCAGTGAGTGTTGTTGGGGCTGGCCAGTCACGGATGACTTGGATCTTGGCTGGATCCACATGTACGCGACGTTGATCAATTATGTAGCCTAGGTAATGGACCCTGTCCATGTTGAAGGAGCATTTTTCCAAGTTGGCGTATATCTTGTGCTGCCACAGGGTGTGTAGAACCTGCTGAATATGCTGCAAGTGTTCAGCCCAAGTCTTGTTGTAAATGAGAATGTCATCCAAATACACCACTACAAAATTATTGGTGAATGGTCGCAAGATATCATCCATCATCCTCATGAAAGTGGCTGGAGCATTTTTCAAACCAAAGGGGATGACCAACCATTCAAAAAGGCCTTCCTTTGACTTGAAGGTGGTCTTCCATACATATGTTTGTTCTATCAGGACCTGGTGGTAGCCAGACTTTAGATCAATCTTACTGAAGTATTTGGCCCCCGTGAGTTGATCAAGGAGGTCATCGATTCGGGGAATTAGGTACCGGTTTGTGACTGTGATTTTATTAAGATATCAGTAATCAATACAAAGTCACTAGGTTCCATCTTTCTTCTGTACCAACATGATTGGGTTCCCGCAAGGTGATGAACTGGGGCTGATGTTCCCCTTGTGGAGAATTTCTTGGATCTGTCGCATGATCTCCTCATTCTCTAACAAATACCGATGATAGACTGGCCCATTGGGTAGCAGTGCGTCAGGGGTAAGATCGATGGGGTTCTTGACCTAGCAGTGCAGAGGTACCCCTATAGGTGAGGAGAAGATATCTGAGTATTCTGCCAAGACCTTATCTACTTGCTTCTGCTGTGTGGAGAGGTCGATCACAGAGACCATAGATGTGGTTGTGATCTTTCACTTATTCTGAGAGTGAATCACAAAGAAGACAAACTTCCCCATCTGAGAGATGACCTTCCTGCATTGCTTAGCATAGATCAAGGAAATAACACTAGGTGGGACTGCCTCAGGTATCCTGTACAATTTTCTATTCAAATTAATAATAACACTACGAGGCCTAGACTCATATATAGCATGATGTTTCCATAAATAAGGTTGGCCCAAAAGAACATCACAAACTTCGAGAGGAGAAACATCACACAATACCTCATCTTTGAAGGGCTTGATGTCATATGACAATCGACACTGTTGGCTGACGCAGAGATCGCTTCCTTAGCGAAGCCATCCAATGGTGTACAGTTGTGGGTGCGACGTTGTTGGCAGGGCCAGCCGCTTGATGAACTTTGATGAGATGACGATTCTTCTGGCTACTGCTATCAATGATGAAGTGTAGTGGGGTTCCTTTTACCCACATCTGTGAATGGAAGAGGATCTCTCCTTCTTTTGGCTCGTCTGGTTCACCAGGATGGAGCTTGGTGGTAGCAACGGTGGCACTGGGTTACACGTCAATGATCCATCTTCCCCTTTATGATTTTGTCTTAGAGTCGTAATCTACATATGATTCAGAGGCTTTCACTTAGACAACCATCGACTTCTTTGAGCGACAATTAGCAGTGTTATGCCAAGGGATATTATGGAAGTTGCACCACTTCCCGGTATATTTCTTTGTCTTTCTGGTGTCCTTCTTTGCTTGTGGATTGGACTCGTTGTCTTGATACTGTCCATCTTTTCTCTATCCTTTGTTCAGTGGGTTGGGGCTTCCCTTTCCTAGATTTTGTTGTGAGGGGTTCCCAGGCCCAAATTTCCGCATCTTTTGTTGGAGCTTCTGCTCGATTTTGACAGCATATTGGTAGGCCACGCCCGAGGATGAGATGTCTAGAAATTCCATTTCAGTCTAGATGTATCTATGTAGAGAACTGTGATACTTGAGCACTAGATGTCGCTTTGAATCTTTGATACCGAACTTGGTGCGCAAGGTATCGAAGATATTTGTGAAATCTGGCACTGCTTGGTCTCTTTCTTGCGACAGTGTGGTCCATTTGATATACAGTTCATCATAACTTCCGACAGGGTAGTATTGTTCCTTAATAACATCCCTGAAGGATTCCTAGGTGGTCATGACTGAAAATAATGAGGTATCCTTTGTTTCCTTTTTCTCACAGAAAGTTTCCCACCAATCTTTGACATGGAGAATGACTTTGAGGAGCGCAAAAGTAATTTTTTCTTTATTCGAAAAGCTATGGACAGAAAAATACCCTTCTAGTAGATTCAACCACTTGTCTACAACATCTGTGTCTATATGACCTTCAAATATAGGAATATTTAAGTTTATTTGTACCTTGAATGGGGTGATGCCTCCATTCGAAGAAGATGCATCCCCTGTTGGTAGCCACCAAAGGATTTACGCAAAACTACCCATCATCTCGTTCCTCTGTTGCGTAAGGGATTCATCAATAAACAGTTTGAAAGGATCTCATGTCCTGTCATATTTATTTTCTCCTTCCATGGGATATCGCTTGGGCATGCGAGAGCTTCTTTCCTTAAGAGAAACAAGCTTGAGACCCAACTCTTTGTACTCTGACCTCGTTGGGGACATGCATTAAGACGATAAGGAGCAGACCGCTATGATACCACTGATCCAAATTTTATGAGCAGAACGAAATGAATACATATTATTAATAGGTGCTTAATAAAAAATAATAGAGATACAGTAAAACTAGTTTTCTATTCAATAACGAAATAAGCTGAAACTGTAAAATGCAGCGGAAACAAGCTTGTTGGAGTGGTGGCAGCTTATCTCTGAGAAGAGATGTGACGACAGCATGCATTCACAAGAAGAAGGTTACAATGAGGCTCTGAAGGAATTTTTACAATAAGAAACAATGCCAAAAACCCTAGACATCCAAAAACCTAACCCTAGGATATGAAGCACCAAAAGTCATGTGGGCCCCGTTTGGGTAAGTTAGTACATCAACTTCCCAGGGTCATAACTTTTGCATACGATCTCCATTGTAGGCATGTGATAGCCCATTGGAAAGGTATCATAGAGGAGATTCATTTTGGGGGATCAATCATGCATTTGAATATCTTTAAGGAGCTCAATCCTGAAAAAAAATCATTTAGGCCCTCAAAATGGCCCCAAAAGTTAAAATTGCTAAAAATAGTAAATTGCCAAAATTGTCAGAAAACTGTTTTGAGCTAGTTGGAAAAGGTGGTTAGCCACCGATATCCGCATGGATCATTTAAGCCCTTTTCATAACCTCTAAAAATGAAAATATTGTCGAGTGATCTTGTGGCCTTTCATGCTCGTTAAACTGAAATTTGAAGTCATCTCTATTTGGTGGTAGTTTACCCCTTCTTCGGTCTAGATGGTCAGCTGTACGAACAAAGGTATACTCTAAGGAACTTCAATTCTCTAGAAGAGTACTCTTAGGTATCATTTTAACCATTTTTCGGGACTAAGGGACTAAATTTATGAAAAAGGATCCCCCACAGAGTCCATCGTTAAGCTCTTTTCAAACTCTCTAAAATTGAAAAGATCATCGAGTGACCTTATTCTTTCACACTCGTTAAAATGGTCCAGAAGAACATTCCTGACGGAGTCCATAGCTAATCTTTTTTCAGACTCCTTAAAAATGAAAAAATGGCCGAGTGATATTGTCTTTATCACACTCATTAAAATGGTTTTGAATAGATGTCTTTTCGGTGCTAGTTTACCCCCTTTTCGAACTGACTAGACTACCTTCAAAAAAGGTTCCCGAATGGAGTCTCCTTTTACGATTTTTCAGGCTCTCTAAATATGAAAAACTGCCAATATTACCTTCTCTAGGTTTGTTAAACTCACATCGAAGGATGTTACGATTGTGTGTTTTATTAATCACATTTTCATACCCGTGTCTTTGACCTAATGCCAACTCCATGTTTCTCTCAACTGAACCATCTAAAGCATGCCTTATATGCAAACCCTGTAGCACTTTGCCTCTGTGTCTTGACACCTTTGGCCCCTGAAGGATCTTTCCCGAGTGTCCTTTCTTTGAACATCAGTCTTGTACCTCCGCGTTGAACTTGTATGTTTGCAACACTCATTCCTCATTTGTAATGTAACATTCTTTTATTATTTTTCCAAAATTATTGAAAAAGACAAAAAAAATCAAATATACCCCAAAAAGAGGAATGGAAAAGTATTTTCTTTATTGGCAACATAATGAGTCACCCTTGGATAAAGCACATCTATCTGTTTGTTCGTCAAACTATGGGATTTACTATGAACTTAGGAATTTTTTTCTCGCTACATAGAGTTGTGTCCTCCTCAGTTTGGTTATTCTTCCAAACATATGGAGAGTTTGCGTTGCCTCCTGCCTCGTAAACTTATGTTCATGCCATGCTGCCTGAGTCTCATCATTTGTCGTGCTATTGTCCAAGGGAATTTTTTACCAATCCTGAGTCAGCCCCTCTGCAGTTTGTCTCTTGCCCTCATGCCCATCCATCCTAAACATCCAATCAAGTCTTTGTTCGAAATAAATGAAGCCTTTAGTCTGATCATCAAGATTCTCTAGTCCATGACCGATGAGCCATCGAAGACCTCTGGGTATTGAATTCATACACTCATATTACACTCCCACTCGAGTTTTGAAGATTTTGATGTTGTTGCTCGAGCCATGAAGACCTCATATCCAGCCATCATCCCTTATTAGCTTCTAAGAAGATGGATACTCTACATGTATATCTTTTTGATTTTGAGATGTAGCTTCGTTGTGTATTGTTCGTGGCTACACTTTATATAGCTATATGACATGGATATACATTGTTTTTTATTGGTAGCCATGATTTTGTTTTCCCAAGAATCGGTATACCCGCCTCGGTGAGACAATTATTATTTTTGCAGATGACACCTCCTGATTTCTGGTCCCTGGGATCACTTGTTCGACACATTGATGAAGATTGTTAATGTATTTAGGCCATCAGATTCTCTTCTGACCTCACACATTAGGGGGCATCTGTTATAACCCTAATTTGCACCAAACATGCTTACCTAGCATCAGGCCATCTCAGATTCCTTCTTTTCCAAAACACCATTGAACAACTCTTCTTAAAAACCCCTTTTATAAAGGCCCATGCACCCTGCTCCATTACTACACATGTGTACATGCTAGCTGACCCAATATAGCCCATGTGTACCTACAAAACCGTGAAAAAATAAAATTTGTTGACGGAACACTCAACTTTGGGTGAGTTAACTAAACCTTTTGGCCATGCATGGCCAAGGGTTCGACCAAATACCTAGTTTCTTCTAGCCTATAAAAGAAGAGTTAGGGGTCCCATTTGGAAGAGGAGAATCATAGTAAAGAAACTATACCCAATTGCACATTCCCTTTGTCTTAAACTTTAGCCTTCCTTGTGCAAAGAGAAATATAGAGAAAAGAAGTTGGAGGATAGTTGAAGAGGAGCCCAGAACCAGGTTCATGGAGCAGTGGCCAGCTTCACCATTGTAAGTTGATTTGTTGAAGTTAATAATAAAGAAGTACTTTCCCCATCCCACCATATGAGGTTTTCATGGTTTATTGCATACATGTTGATTGAATCTCTAACCCATTAATCTATATATCAAATGCATGTGGAGTTCTTTGTTTGTCTTGTGTGAATG
>JZKD02S1285481.1:0-12053 GCA_000966675.3 Picea glauca | reverse complement strand
GTATTCCTCCTAGAATCCACTGAGCTACCTGACCAAGGATGATTTTAAGGATGGAAAATTATTTTAAAATGTAGAAACCTTGGTGAATCTTACTAATCCTTCATATGCCAACTATAAAATATTTGTCGATATTTTTGTAAAAATATTCAAATTTCTAACGATTTTATATAGTTTGTATAAATTTTGGTGATTTTTAAGGTAAAAGAATTTGGGGGAATCATTTTTACAATAACGAATCTCTTTTCGGGAAAAACCGTGGAAAATTAGCCCATGAGCGAAATTTATCCCCTAAAATCATCCATGGATACCTCTCCTGAGATGCGCCTCTCTCCTCAATGACAAGTCAAAATCTACATAATGTTGAATTAGGTCGTTGAATCTTCTCTTGTAGCTTCCCAAAACCCTAATTCACTGTCGACTTCTAATTTTAGCTCGTTTGTTCTATTTTTAGCTCAAATTGGCTTAAAAGTTCTTTTATCCACTTTTAGCTCAATGTCACTTTTTGAATATAACACCTTTGACTAGAGTGACTTCTAGTAACCCTGTTTACCCATTTCTGGCCATGGCTATAGTCTAATGGGGCGTTTTAGACCATTAAGCCTCCTCTTTGGAGCTCCTATTTGGAAAGGGACATTACAGTCCTCGCTTCCTAAAATTGCTTGTCCTCAAGCAATACCAATCGAGGGTGTTGAAACACCTCCTCACTCTCCCATGTAGCATCCTCTACGAGAAGCCCTCTCCATCTGATCAAACACTCTTTGATGACCCCACTCCTCAGTTTCCTCTCCCGAAACTCCAGTACCTCCTCCAGAACCAACTCCAACTGTCCCTCCTCATCCAATAGAGGAAGCTCCTCTAATGTATTGATGAATTGTCCCACTTCCTATTTGAGGCAAGATACATAGAACACGTTATGAATATTTCTCCCCTCTAGAATATCTAGCTCATAAGCAATCTCGCCTACTCAGCGCATGATCCTGTAAGGGCCATAAATTATGGGCTTGAGATTATCGGCCCCACTCTTCTTCAGAGATGACTTTTTGTAAGGTTGGGGTCTCAAGAAAAATAGATCCCCAACCTCAAAGTTGCACTCTATCTTGTGCATGTCCGCACTCAACTTCTATCGGTTATGTGTCGTCTGCGGGCTCTCTTTCAGCAACTTGAGAATATCCTGGATCTTTGTGATCCAATCCTTGGCCTTGGGAGCTCTTCTCTCCCCGAAAATGAAGTCTACCAAAGTGGGAGCATCATATTCGTACAATTCTCAAAAGGGTGTCATAGCAATGTACATGTGGAAAGTGGTGTTGTAGCAATGCTCTCCTAAATGTAGTCACTTGACCCATGTTTTCTATTGTACACCTACATAGTTCCTCAAATACCCTTCAACCCACTTGTTGAAAATATCGGTCTACCCATCTATCTGAGGGTGATAGTTGGTGTTGGGTGTCAACTCTATCCCCACTAATCTAAACAAATCCCTCCAGAATGTCATAATAAACTGATTGTCCCTGTCACTGATGATGTTTCTCAGCAACCCATGAAGTCTAAAGACCTCCCTGAAGAATAACGTGACTACCCGAACTGTTCTTTACTCTGTTAGTATGCAAAAGAAGTGAGAAAAATTGGTCAATTTGTCGAACACTACATGGATACAGTCCTTATCCTCAACCTTGGGTAGGCCTGTGATGAAGTCCATCAATATACTTTCTCATTTATGATCTGGAATGGGAAGTGGTTGAAGTAGCCCTGCTGGAAGAGCATGCTCTGAATTGTTCTACTGGAAAGTCACAAACTCAATGATGTGTCTCATAATGTCTTGTTTGAGGCCCTTCCATGAGAAACTCTCCCTGATCTGTCTGTAGGTTTTGAAAAAACTCTGATGGCCTGCTAGGGGTGAATCATGAACTATTGTGAGAATATTCTTCTCGAGCCACGAACCTGGCACTAAGTAGACTCTTTCCTTGTAGAATATGACATCGTCAATGACCCTATACATGTCATCCTGTATCTTCCCATCCATAAACTCACAAGCGAACTTGTTCTTGGAATATTCCACTAATAAGTGGGATTTCCAATTTGCTGATATCTCCATCAAAGAACATGGCACAGGTCTCCTTGATAGTGCATTGGCCACAATATTCTTCTTCCCCTTGAAATACTCTATGTCGAAGTCGAATTCTTGTACCTTCGTCACCCATTTTTGCTGGCTCTGTTTTGACCACGAATTTGTTGCCCACCAAATATTGTCTGAATTTGGTCAAGGCATGCATGATTTCCATAATTTCCTTTTCATAAATGGAGAACAGTCTTTTGGGATGATTGAGATTCCTTCTCTCAAATACAATGGTGTGTCCTACCTGCATCAAAACTTCCCTAATACCCTCGTAAGATGTGTCACACTCTAGTACAAATGGCAAAGTGAAGTCTGGTAATGCCAACACTCGACATGTGTGCATGACTTCCTTCATGTGATCAAAGGCTTTCTATGACTCATCGATCCAGATGAAAGCCCCATGCTTGGTAAGATTTTTCAGTGGTTCTCCAAGCTAAGAAAAACCCCAGACAAACCGCCTGTAATAGCTTCACAACCCGAAGAAACTCCTCAACTCTGTCACACTCCTAGGCGTTGGCCAATGACTTGATCTTCTCCTGGTGTAATTGTACCCCTTGTGGACTGATGATGTGTCCCAAGTAAAGTAGCTTTGTCATATTGAGATCACACTTGGACTCTTTGGCGTATAGTGACTACACCTCCATGATGCTCAATACCTCATCCAAGTGCCTCATATGCTCCTACCATGTCTTGTTGTAGACCAAGATTTCGTCGAAGAAAACCAAGACTGATTTCCTCAACTGATCCCTGAAGATGTGGTTCATGCAAGACTAAAATGTAGTTGGTGCATTGGCTAGCCCAAATGGCATAATCAGGAACTTGAAATGTCCAAAGTGACACTGAAATGTCATCTTCTCTATGTCCTTCTCTTAGATGTTTATTTGATGATACCCAAAGCATAGATCAATCTTCGAGAAGAAAACTACCACATGCAGTTCATCCATAAACTCGTCAATGCGAGGGATAGGGTATCGATTCTTGATGGTTTTCTTGTTCAAGTCTCGGTAATCAATGCACATCCTCATGGTACCATCCTTCTTCAAAACTAAGACAACTGAAGAAGTGAATGGACTATTGCTAGGTCTGATGTGTCCCATCGCTAGAAATTCCTTAATTTCTTTCTCTATATCATCCTTGAACATCCTAGGATGACAATAGGGTGGGGTGATCATAGTTTTTCCCCCCTCATCCAACTCAATGGTGTGCTCAAACCCCCTGTCAGGTGGTCTCCCTGGTGGAATCGACCCAAAAACCTATTGATTTCATCCCAACAAGTTCCTAATCTTTGTATGATATTGTTGTCGACCCTTTGAATCCTTTCATGTAGTGATCAAACATGATGCGACATATGCTACCTCCCCATGTCTAAATATCCTCTCCATCCTCTTGGACGAAACTGTCTTGGGTGCTCCTATTGACATGCCTCTCAGAACAACCCTCTTCTGGTCACTGTCTTTGAACCCCATCTCCAAGGTTTGGTAATTGGTCGTGATTTTTCCCAAGGTGATCATCTACCAGACTCCATATACCACATCTGTGTCAGATAGGTCAACCACATAAAATGTGTCTCTCAATGTGTAGTTTCCTGAATTTATCTCCAATTCCATAACTCTTTCTAGACACTCCATTGTATGACCATCTGCTATTGCAACATCAAACCCCTCAAACTCCTATGTCTGAAGTGCCCGTCTCAATGCCAATGAAGTGTCAATGAAGTTGTGGGTAGCCCCACCATTTATCAGGGTGATTTCCCATTTCCCATTAATAGTTCCTCTGATCTGGAGGGTATCATACTTGGAAACACCAAAAAGGGTCGCTATGAATCCTCCCTCTGTTGGTTTTCATTTATTAACCTGCTCAGGAGGTTGTGGAACTACCAGTGGGTAGGCCCCTGCCGGTGTTGGTGGTCTGTGGGGAGGCTGCTCCTCTGCCTGTGATGACTCCTCCTTTGAGCTAGTGGATCCATTGTCATTCTCCTCCTCCTCACTGTCCACACTATTTGTTTCCACCTCAATATAATGAATCTCTCCCTTTCCCATGCACCTGTGGCCTAGGACCCAAGGGTCTCTGAAGTTGAAGCAAAGCTTCTTCCTCATAAGCTCTCACCTCATCTCATCATCCAACTTCTCCTTGCCCTTCCATTCTCTTTGGAATGGCTTCCTGTCTCAGTCCTTCTATGGTACAAATGGTTTGGAAAAGGGTTTAGTCTTTGGCACCGAGTCTGCCAAATCTCGAGTGCGTAAGATGGCATCCTGCAATGTATGAGGCCTGTTTTCCTTCACCCATCCTCTCAAGGGATCTATGAGTCCCTTTGTGAATAACATGATCATCCTAGGCTCTGATATATCTGTCACTACCACTCCTACCTGTTGAAACTCCGTGATGAATGCCTCTACTGTGTTAGTTTGTCTCAACTGGGCTAGATCCCTAAAGTGGATCTCGAGATCCCTCCTGTCAAACCTATCCATGAGTCTCTATGTGAACTCCATGTAGGATTTGATGTGACTATGTCCCAACGTCACCAATCCATGTTGCCACCACTAGTGTGCCTCACCCTCCAAGTGTAGGGTAGAGAAACTGATGGCTTATGTCTCAGTCATCTGGTTGAGCTTGTAGTATGTGTCTAGCTTTTGTACCCAAGATCTAGCAATGCATTTGGATGATCCGTCAAAAGAAGGTATGGTGAGTTTACCAAATTTTCGGATGAAATCAATGTTATGCCCATGTTGTTGTTGTTGTCCTCCTCTATGTGGATCTCTGGGGCGGTTCCTGAGTTTGAGTCCACAATACTCGACCAGGGTCATGTCCCGATGGAATTCACGGCCCAATGTTGCATACTCCCTCATATACTCTGCAATGTCCTCTTCTTGAGTGGGCAGACTCTGTTCTATCAGCTGATGTGCTGTCATTGGGGTGCCCTTTGGAAACTGGGGAACAATGGCCTAGGAATTCTACTCGAAGAAGTGTATGTGCGAGTAGGATACTGGGGTCTACTACCTGACCTTGAGTTCCCTTGTGCTGCATGTGGGGCTTGTGTGCCCAAGGTGTCCACTATAGCCAATTTATCAGCCATTTGTACCAAGGACTGAGTCATGGCATGCTGACTGACTACCAGATTTTCAATTACCTGCATGAAGGCTGCCTCTGGGTCCATGGGGGTTTTACCACTGCCCTTTGGTCACTCATATCTGTCTCCTAACATCCTCTCTGCCTCATGATCAACCTCACGCTCTGCCCTTCTCTATGCTTCCCTCTGTGCCTCTTCCTCTTCCTCTAAGGTCTTCCCTCCATGCGTCTATTGTAAGTGACATATTTGTCACCTACGTGCTCATGGACCCTTGGGTCCTCTGTTGCACTCATCGTCTTTAGTCACAGGCTGGCAGGCCTAAAGATTTGATACCATTGTAATGTTCCTGACTTGGCTAGCCTAGGAAAATTTGCTAATGTGTGTGTAGGATTAGTTGTTTACAACATATAAATAAGCATTCAAATAATAATGGCGACAAAAGACTGAAAAGTTTATATTATGGAATCTTTGTGGAGTACAAATGTCGAATGCAAATGAATAAAATAAATCACTTGACTAGATCAATGAAAAAAGGATCTTAACCAAAATACAATAGAAACTAAAACAATAATACCTGGTACCCAAAGAATGTTGTGGAATCCAATGCATGAGATGAAGAATTGTTGTGGATATGACAGCTCGAATGACAACTGCTGCAAGTCTAGAAAGTTCACCCCAGTGGCTATACCTCTCGAAAATGCTTAGAAATTGTCCCAAACAATGCACCCTGATCTGCCTCATAGTCCCAGTGACTGTCTGGACCTCAACTAGTGTATCTAGTCCCCAGATGGATCCCCCTAGTGGAAGTGCACCCCCTCTACTCTAGAAAACTGCACCCTAGTGATTCCACCGTCAGAATCAACTGATGTGTGTCTCAAACTGATTGCTTGGGTCTCTTGTGAAATGGGTCGGAAGGATTTCCACAGATCTGAACTGATGATCACTCAGTAACACCGAATGTGTCCTCCCCAAGTGTCACACTCCCAATGTTTAGAAAGTGCACCCCAAATGATTCCTCCATCAGAATATGACGAGGAACCAGGAAATAGATGAGCCTTTCCTTCCTCTCAAATGGGTTGGAGGGGAATCTTTGAACTCTCCCTGAAAGGGACAAGTCGATCCATTGAACCTCCTTAGAAGTTGTGCCCTCACCCTGAATGAGTGCGCCTTTGCTTCTGCAACTTGCGAAATTTTTGTTGAAGATCTATGTGACCTCCCCGGTGACTAGGGTGTGTCTCTCAACACCAAAATCAACCACTAGTGTATTCCTCCTAGAATCCACTGAGCTACCTCTCCTGAGATGCGCCTCTCTCCTTAATGACAAGTCAAAATCTACATAATGTTGAATTAGGTCGTTGAACCTTCTCTTATAGCTTCCCAAAACCCTAATTCGTTGTTGACTTCTAATTTTAGCTTTTCTGTTCTATTTTTAGCTCAAATTGGCTTAAAAGGGCTTTTAGCCACTTTTATATCAATGTCACTTTTTGAATATAACACCTTTGACTGGAGTGACCTCTAGTAACCCTGTTTACCCCTTTTTGGCCCTGGCTATAGTCTAACGGGGCGGTTTAGACCATTAAGCCTCCTCTCTAGAGATCCTATTTGGAAAGGGACATTACAATATCTTCCTTTTTGCTTCATTATGTGGATCGACCCTATCTAGGGTTTCACCATTAAGTGATCTAACTCATTTTTTTAATAGTTTTTATCTTTATCACCCAAGTTCAAATCTTGCTTATAATATGTTTCTTTATTGTGAGCTGAATGGGGTTGGAAAGTTACCAACAATCTCACACTTGTTTAAGTGCTTGAGGGTGGGGTGAGATGTTCCAAACATTTTAGGTCAATTGTGTCTAACCCGAGTGGTTGAAAGAAGAAATTGTTATCCTCCCCACCTTAGTTCAAATCATACTTTGTGACATGTTTTCCCTTCGTGGATCAATTGTAATTGGGAATGTACTAACAATCTCATTATTGCTTAAGTGCTTGAGGGTGGGATGAAATGTTGCTTGTAAAAAAATAAAAATAAAATATAATATAACGTCATTTTCATATGCTTCTATTGGATAGATTAGTAATATATTTACTTTGTGACAAGAAGAAATTGAACACAACATTTAAGAGAAATAACTCCAAATGCATTGTATGGTGCTTTCCAAGATTCCAAAGGGAAATGGATCTGCTCATTGTCAACTTTCTAAAACACACTTTCGAATTTCACTGAAGATTGAGTCCAAACTTTAGAAGAAGGCGACACAAATTTTAAAACAAATCCCACCACAAGAACCTATTGGGTAACTTTTTAAAAACTTCTCCTTTCAATGCCATAGTGACTAGAGTTTTCCATGGTTAAAAATATACAAATGACTACTAGACTTGAAACCCTCCACAAACTGTCCATCAAGGAATGCATGCTTGTGATAGATTGAATGATTGAAAGGAATAAAACATTCATTGCCAAAATTCTAACTCATCAAACATTCATACACATCATCCATTAACAATCTCCAATCAAACATTCACCATTCATTCTCCAATTAAACATTCATGAAGTTGCTATCAACAATAAATTATAGAACATAAAACTACCACTAGGAAAGAAAGGAAAACAAACTTGATAATAAAGGGAGAAAGAAGGGAATGTTATGATGGGGGCCTGGCCAACCAACAACAAAACTTCAGGTGCACCTACACTAAGATAGAGATAACGTTGCAATAAATAGATTATATTTTGTGCCTTTCCTCTGGAATCCAATGTAGAGGGAGTAAGAGTAAAAAGTATATAGTTAAAAAGTTACCACCATTCAAATCAAACTATTGGGTTTAGTAGTTTTAACATACATTATAGTCTCACTAACCCTTTTTGTGATATAACACGTGCATGATTACATAAGCATATTTTAGACATAACAAGATAGAAATTTAAGTTATGTCATCTACAACATGCCTACACTTTGAGGTGTAGGTGGGGAAATGTATGGAAATCAGTTGCACGACGGTGCAACCAAGTAATTATAGTCTTAACTATTTGAATCAGACTATTGGGTTTAGTAGTTTAAACTGCATTATAGTCCCACTAACCCTTTTTGTGATATAACATACATGATTACATAGTCATATTTCAGACATAACAAAATAGAAATTCAAGTTGTGTAATCTACAACATGCTTACATGGGGGTGTAGGTGGGAAATGTATGGCAAGCAGTCACACCATGGTGTAGCGAAGTAATTAAACTCCTCATATTTGCACAAAAAAAAAATACATATCTAAACATGCTGAAGTTGTTAACATGGGTTAAATCCGAAAATTTTGCCATCTATATGTGATAGTGAACTCCAAAATGGCAAAACGCATGTCAAACGGGAGTTGAAGTGATGTCATATCATGGACCTTTTTGAGTTTCATAATTTCTCCCCTCTTTAAAACACTCGCCCTAAGTGTTATCTTCCTAAACAAAACTCAAGGGGATACCAAAAACACCAAGTTCAAAACTGAGCTCTGATATACCATAAAAAGACTGGGAAAGAAATCTAAAATTTTCTTATTTGGAACGTTGAATTAATAGCATAAATGATTCTTTCTCCTAAATATTACAACTGGTCTCTCAACATGACATTCTCTCATATGATCTTATTTCACTCATCTCCAATCGTATGAGTTTGAACCATTTATTGTTTAAGCAAAGTCTTCAGATAATTGATTTATGTGGCTTTAGTCTTTGCCCAGTCGAGGCCATATCAACTTCTAACTAGAGGGATTTTGTATGTGCAGCCTAGGAATTCAGATCATCAATAACTAACTGTAATTCTCTCTTATGTGAACTGGCTTCCAACAGTCTCCAAATTTTTGTTTTGTTTCTTGATTTCAGAGGTTGTTTACATGAGATTCCCCTTTGACTGTGTTTTCGACCTCGATCCTTCCCATGGCATCCTTGCTACGCTGATTCTCTTGTTTCCAAAATTCACTCTCTGGTGTTAATTTTTGTATTTGTACTTGCTCACCTCCAAATCTTTTCGATCAATCTCATTCCCTGGCTTTACATATCTCATTCTTTAGTTGTAATTGTTCCATGACTTGCTGGCTCAAAATAAGGTTTAAAGCATCCAATGCGTTTTCTCTCTTTCAAGTGTTTTTTTCAAAGAAATAAGATTTGAATTCATATCTTAATCATTTCTTTTTCTTAGTTTCGAACTCTAATTTGAGGTTTTTTTGGAGCTTTAATGGTTATATCTGCACTTCTTGCTTACAAGTGAATTCCATCTATCTTTTTTTTATTTAGTACAAAGAAATTAGAATACCTTCTCTTATGGTCACACCGTGTAGGAAGTATTTAAGAATTACTTATTACTGGTTACAAGTGTCTTATACCTCAGACATTGATTATACTTCTAGATATTGACTAGGCCTAGTGTAATGTTACCTCTAAAATATGTGCTTCAAAAATTTTCAAGTCCAACACAAAGATGGAATAGCTCGTACGGGGTATAGGTGCAGTGTTTTTCCGTTTAATACAACATAACTATTTAACAAAAATAGGGTTATGGCATACAACAAAATTAAAACACACAGAAAATGCACCTTGCTTGATCTATGTCATAAATAAGTTTATTACCATCCACTAAGTGGGGAAGTACAAGATATTACCTAGGAAACAAAAAACAAATCTCATACATAGGTTTATAAAGTTCACAGCTATTATCTTCATTCCCCTTATCTTCCTCTCTTATTTTTACATCTACTTCCTTTAACAAATAACAACACAAGTATAGCCACACCAAAGTGTAAATTTAAAAGTAACAAGAAAAACATTTACTTCTTTACTTGAAAAAATAAAATAAAATAAGTCAAAAATACAATAAATAAATCTCATCTTATTAATAATTCTTTGTAAAGAAGCAGTAATGGGTACTAAAGAGAAATGATTAGATACAATTGGTTTAAGTTGGATAATGAATAAATAGGTCAATGAACTTATACAACTACCTTGATGCTTTTAAAATCAAATGTTGCTAGGAGAATCATGCCCATCACCTTCCATCACACACTTTCCCTTTGATGACATCTTCAAGGATTATTTCCAATGGTAGTTGCAACGACATCTAGAACACCCATGACCACCTTTCCTTGGGGTACACCATCCTTGGGACTTCATTCTTGAGCAGTCAACGTCCTAATTCTCATTGACTCATCAAGTTTCCTTCCAAGATTCATACCACCTAACCTCATCATATCGCAAAAACCATAACTCATAACTCATATTCATTTAATCAAAGCTCACAAATCATATCACCGAAACTTAAAATCAAAAGTTTATAGTTTTTAATCAAAATCCAAGCCTCAGATGGGGAATAATCCTTCCCATTTGACCCCTATCTTGTTGCATAACCTATAAGCTACATTGCATATACTTTTTATATAATGTAACAAAATCAAATTATTACCTTAATGCATACCTGGTTTCCTCCATCCAGCATATGTGTTTCTTCATTGGGTCAAACATTACTTTTGCTTCCTCTTGTATTTTTCTTTCCCCTTTACCTTGGAGTTGTACATGCATCATCTATCGGGTTTGTTGGGGTTTTCCCTAACTTTTCCCCAAGTTCTAGTGAGGGTATGCCTCCCTTGAGGGGTGTTCCATATTTGGATTAATATCAATATACTTTTCTTCAAATGTGATATGTGTTTCTTTCCACCTTCAATGTACTTCCTCCTTTCCAATTTCAAACATGCTCTCAATGTAACCTAAGTAGAGTTAACAATGTTCATGTGCCCATGCATGCTTACTAACTTTATTGGATTCCTCTCTAGATGAAACTTCTAGGTGCAATACTCCTAGTTCATTGAGATTAGGTTCTTCTTCTTTTCTTAACATGTATAAATGTTCAATGTTCGAATGTGGTCTTGACGATTTATTCCTATATGATAGTTTAAATTTTGCTTCAACATCCCTTTCATATATCTAATACCATGTTAATGCTACTTTCTTGATTGTTGTCTTTGAACAAGGCCCATTTGTTTTTTTCTAAGAGATTCCATCAACTTGATCCCATAATGATTGCAAGAGAAAAAGGTGACCATATTCATTCCTTGAGCCATTAAACAATGGTACTCTCATCATGTCTATGTTGGTCATCTAACAATTATTGGGTCATACTAATCTATCCCTTTGTCTTATTCTCTAAGGTCTTCCTTCTTATTGTTAGTCAAAAGTTTCTCCTTCTTCCTATTGGGATTCACTCTATGATTCAATCATTCCTTGTTCTTGCTTGTCTTCCCTAGTGTCTGTGTGTCTGATGCCATGAATTTGGGTCAATATCCTAAGCAATTGCACCTTTTTTATGCCTATTTATAAATTCTTATTCATGTTTTTCCTTTTAGCAAGCTTTCCGCTCATAAATCATGTCAAAGTTCACCCAAAGGACATTCAATCCTGATGACTAGTGGTGTGATTCGCTTTGTTGTGACAAGGAATAGGAATTCGTCAAAATTCCCCCAAATGTTGGACAATAATTAGTCATAATGATCTAAATCGTACTTCTTATCATGCTATCGATTGATATCCCATCATAAATAGATTCATCAGAAACTCACCATTCACATAAGTGTTAGCATAAAAAACAAGGAAATAACAAAACATCCCATAACAATTTACACGATGCAATATAGAGGGAAAAACCTCAATATCAAGGGAAAAATAAACTCACAGTGACACTATTCCTTATCTCATTCCATCATTTATATTTGTCTGGTAACGCCTTCCATTCTTTGATATACCACATAATACATATACAAATATCAATATGTGTCTATCTTCTTCTATATTATTTATCTACATCTAACCATCTTATACACACATACACACACACACACA